>CAIGQV010018257.1:1347714-1400214 GCA_903798115.1 Danio jaintianensis | reverse complement strand
AAAGGATGGATAGATAGAAGGATGAATGGACAGAGACAGATAGGTGGATGGATGGATGGATGGATAGATGGATGGATGGATTGGTGGATAAAAGGATGGATAGATAGAAGGATGAATGGACAGAGACAGATAGGTGGCCGGCTGGATGGATGGATAAATGAAAGTATAACTGGAAGGACGGACGGACGGACGGACGGACGGACGGACGGACGGACGGACGGACGGACGGACGGACGGACGGACGGACGGACGGACAGACAGACAGACAGACAGACAGACAGACAGACAGACAGACAGACAGACAGACAGATAGATAGATAGATAGATAGATAGATAGATAGATAGATAGATTGATTCATTAAATAAATTCAGCCGCTCTGAGACTTTTCTCCAAAACATTATCAAATCTAACCACCCCCAAACTGTTCACAAAGGGAAAGAGGTAAATTAACAATTACTTTATATTTTTCTTTGGTATGCACAAGATTAGGGTCTAAAATACTTTTAGTATTGATAGGCTTTGAACGAACATACAGTGCAGATACTCACATGTATATGTGTTATTTTGATTTACTGCTGAAGGAAGAGCCCTTTGAGGGAAACAAGGTAAGATGCAGGTATTATCATGTTTGGCTGTGTCCATGTGATCAGACTGATTGAAAGCTTTAAAGTAAATACAAATAAAGCTAGTTTTATTCTTTTAATCTCCATTTGTGATTATTTTTTTCCCAAGTTTACCATTTTTTTCCATTTAATTTAGAGTCTACCGGACTTCATCCTCCCTGACCGTAGCAAACAATTGTTCACAAAGTTAGCATATGGCGAATGAAAGAGCAGTGCTTGTTCATTTTTTTAAATGTGCTCATAGCAATACCTTGTTTAGCATGTCGGTTTCATGTCTCCGTCAGTGTAATTACCCTGTTCCACTCTTGGCTGCCTGTAAAATGCCACAGCGACAGTTGTTTGAAACCGGATTTGCATGTATTGGGTTTTTTTTGTTAATCTGACAGAACGAGCTGAGAAACACAGAGATGCTGTCAGCCGCCTGTGCAGTGGGGGTGGGCTGTTGCTTTGCGGCCCCCATTGGAGGTAAGACCAGACATTGTGATCATAGCTGGCCACTGGAGATAACGCCATATCACATTTAAGACAGTAGCATTCCCCTGTACACTTCCCAGAGCTGTTTGTCGTCTGATCTTCTGTGTTGTGGCAGGAGTGCTGTTTAGCATTGAGGTCACATCTACGTTCTTCGCCGTGAGGAACTACTGGAGAGGATTCTTCGCTGCAACCTTCAGTGCCTTTATCTTCAGGGTGCTGGCGGTGTGGAATAAGGATGAGGGTGAGGAAGGAATCCATTATGATAGCCAGATGATTCATTCGTCATAAACCTCAGACTGTCATTCTCTCCTCGCCATCTTGCAGAGACCATCACGGCCCTCTTTAAAACACGCTTTCGACTGGATTTTCCTTTCGACCTACAAGAGCTTCCTGCTTTCGCTGTGCTCGGGTTTGTGTCTTACCTTTGCCTCCTTTCATCACGAAAACAAGTCTGATTTACATAATTCTGACACAGGATTCATGTAGTCTAATAACCTTGTCTAAGAACATTTGTGCTAAAAATGCCAAATCTCATTAGCATTGTTTATTTGCAAAGCTTATGCTATTGCTTTCAAATACTTGAAAGTTGTAGTCTGGCTGGCAGGGAAAATGTAAATCTCTGTATCCAACTTGTTCTAAGCTGTAAAATAGAACGTGCAATGGTTCAAGTTTAGCCTTTTGCAATGTTTTGTGGAATTTGTGTTATAGTTTAACCTAAAAATAACAATTTACATACTATTTATTCACTCTAAATAAATTCCAAAACCAAAATTTCACAATTTTATTGTGCTGAGCATAAAATGAGATATTTGGAAGAAAGCCAAAAACCTGTAACCATTGAGGTAGGAAAAACAAATACTATGAAAGTCAATGGTAACAGGTTTCCAGCTTTCCTCAAAATATGTTATTTTGGGTTCGGCAGAAGAAGAAAACTCAAACTGATTTGGAACATGTAAAGGGTGAGTAAATGATGACAGAATTTTCAATTTTGGGTGAACTATCCCTTTAATGTCCTCCTCAGGATTGCCAGTGGTTTTGGAGGAGCGTTGTATGTCTATTTGAACAGGATCATAGTGGAGTCTATGAGAAAACAGAAAACCATCAACAAGTTTTTGCTAAAAAAGTGAGCTGTTTTTACTGCATCTCGTTAGATACTTTATTGGGTGCACCTTTTAAAGTCAGTGTGAAATCAAAATGTACAATGTTTATTTTGCTGGCACACATTGTTATTCATTAAGTGAACAATTAATCCACTGAAAAAAATGTTTTGGTAATCTTCAATCCAAGTCTGACCATTTGCTTCCGCATTTGAAGAAGCTGTCTTTCTCTGATGACATCAGAGTAACGGCCACAATATTTTTAAACACGCCCCTCTTACTGTTAAAATCCTATGAGGGAATGATGCGCAAAAAGAAAGCCCCGCCCCCTACTCAATATTTAGTTTAAGTTGGAAGTACATCAACATACTGTAATAAAGGCCTCTGCAACTTCTGGTTCATGCAGACATTAAATTGCAGGTTGGACTCCTCTTTTTGCCTAGATTCAACATAGATTCATTAAGTCACTGGAAATATCCCTCAGAGATTTTGGTCCACAATCTTACAATGGCATCCCAGATTTGTTCGTTGCACATCAATACAAATTTCTCAATACAAAATTTGATGACTGTGGAGGCCATTTGACTATATTAATCTCACTGCCATGTTCAGGAAGCCAGTTTGAGATGATTGGAGCTTTGTGGCATGTTGCAATATTCTGCTGGAGAGCTATCACAATATGGTCCACTGTAGTTATTAAGGATGGGCATGGTCAGCAACGATACTCAAGTTTGCTGTGGCATTTTAGAATGCTCAATTAGTACCAAGCAGCTCAAAATGTGCCAAGAAAATCTCCTTCACTCCATTACACCAGCAGCAGCCTGAACCAATGATACAATATCCATGCTTTCATGTTGTTTCAGCCAAATTCTGACTCTACAATCTAATTGCAGCCAATATTGAGACTCATCAGTCCAGAAACCTTTTTCCAATTTACTATTACTCATTTTGGTCAGTCTCAACAAGGCATTTTCACCCACAGAAATGGCACTCACTGGATATTTTATTATTTTCAGACCATTGTCTGTAAACTCTACAGATGGTTTATGTGTAATAAATACTCAGAACAGCCCATCTAGCACCCACAACCCTTCAGAGTGACTTAAATAATCTTTCTTCTCTATTCTGATGCTCTTCAGCAGATCATCTTGACAACATCTACATGTCTAAATGCACTGAGTTGATGCCATGTGATTGGCTGATTAGATTTTTTTTATTACCAAGCAGTTGACGAGTTGTACCTAATAAAGTGACCAGTGAGTGTATATTAACTGTTAATATTTGTTTAATTCATACAAATAACTTTTTTTCTTTCTTCTCAATTTTGGCTTCCTGTAGAAGACTAGTGTATCCAGCAGTGGTGACTCTTCTTGTATCGACACTCACCTTTCCTCCAGGGTTTGGACAGTTCATGGCAGGCCAGGTTTGATGTTTCAGATTTATCTTTTCTTTACTTTTATTTTTGACTTGACTTTGCAATTGCATGCTTAATATCTGCTAATTCTTTTCTAACCCTAACCTAACTGTACAGTAAGATTGTTTTCCCATATAGTTCATTTTAAAAGATCCAAAAGAAGTTTAGTTAAACCGAACCAGAAAGGGAACCAGTCGAAAGAGATCTCAGTCCTTTCAGGTGTTCACAACTTAATGGACTCAAAATAGAACCCAGTCTTTTTGTTGGTTCTCTTCACCAATGAAGTGATCTCAGACCATTTTTTTTTCACACAACTTAACTTCATAAGAACTCATACTCATACTTTCTGTGCGTCGGTGCTTGATCAGCCTTATTTGATATTTCCATCTTAATGTCTGCTTTACATGTAGCTCACAATAATAATAACAGATCAAAATAAGCTTCTATTAAATGCCACTGGTTATTAATTTAGGTATCATAAATTTAACAGCATTTATTATAAAAAATAGTAATATAATGTATGAAAGACAAAAGTCATATACACCTATGGCTTGAGGGTGCATAAAATCAAGAGGTAAATTTCATTTTCATCCCTTTAATGACGATGCAGTATATTTACTCAGCATTACAGAGTTTTGTAGCACAGTTCTTCTATATACCTTTTACTCTGTATTTTTTAAACAAAAGAAACACTTTTATGTTTTTATATGATGAGGATAGTTGGTGTTTAATGTAATCCTCTTTCCAAATTTCAATAAGTGCACAGCTCCCCCTGTGAGACACTGCATCCGGCCATGGCGAAAAGTTTTTTGTTGATAAATCAATAATATAACATGGCTGCAGGTATGGCAAGCCTCTGGGTACAACTGTCAAAACAAAACACAAGGCAGACTGGGATCTCTCTGCTTTCACAAATCATAAATATATAGAACCTCAAACAGACCCACAAATGAACACTTCAGAGGTGGTCTGTTTATGGTCAAAGTAAAGTCGTTTCACTCAGCGGCCATCTTGAAATGCCTTTCAGGCATGCAAGTACAGCTCCTATCTCTTTGAATGAACGTACGTGTGACACAGTATCATCCTCTGAATAATGCAGCGTCTGTCTCTTGAAGTAATTTTATTCAACAACTTATTTCTGATGGCAAATATTCTCCCAAAATAACAGTGAACTCGTTTACAAGTTTGTGGGCATACAAGGGGCTGCTGTCATGTGATTTGCATTTGACAGACTGTGCCTCATGATCATTTCACACAGATTACAAAACCAGATAACATTTATTTTCAAGTGTAGTTAGTATGTTTAAACGTAGAGAATTCAAGCTTTTTTGTACAAGTTTTTATAATAGCAATTTGCATATACTCCAGAATGTTAAGAGTGATCAGATGAATTGCATAGTCCTTCTTTGCCATGAAAATTTACTTAATCCTGAAAAAAACTTTCCACTGCATTTCATTGCTGTCATTAAAGGACCTGCTTGTCACGCCTGGTCTCTTAGAAAGCCACAGGATCGCAGGAGTTTATCAAAAACACGTAAATTTATTACAAACAGAACACTCACAACTGGAACACAGGAATCACACGTAGGAACACTCAGTGAGACAAACCACAGGAATGACGATCATAGGGTGAAGACACAATGAATGACGTACAATACCGGACAACGAAGGAAACAAACTAAGGGGTATACATACACACGGGCTAATGGAACTGATAACACACAGGAGAGGAACACAGATGAAACTAATGAACATTAGGAAACGGCCGAAAACAGAACAAAGGAGCACATGATCACAACACAGAACAGACACCCGACACTGCTGAGATCATTTCAGTAATCGTCTTGTTAACTCAGGTGAGAATGTTGACGAGCACAAGGCTGGAGATCATTATGTCAGGCTGATTGGGTTAGAATGGCAGACTTGACATGTTAAAAGGAGGATGATGCTTGAAATTATTGTTCTTCTATTGTTAACCATGGTGACCTGCAAAGAAACGCATGCAGCCATCATTGCGTTGCATAAAAATGGCTTCACTAGCAAGGATATTGTGACTACTAAGATTGCACCTAAATCAACAATTTATAGGATCATCAAGAACTTCAAGGAAAGAGGTTCAATTCTTGTTAAGAAGGCTTCAGGGTGTCCAAGAAAGTCCAGCAAGTGCCAGGATTGTCTCCTAAAGAGGATTCATCTACGGGATCTGAGTGCCACCAGAGCAGAGCTTGCTCAGGAATGGCAGCAGGCAGGTGTGAGCGCATCTGCACGCACAGTGAGGCGAAGACTTTTGGAAGATGGCCTGGTGTCAAGAAGGACAGCAAAAAAGCCACTTCTTTCCAAAAAAACATCAGGGACAGATTGATCTTCTGCAAAAAGTATGGCGAATGGACTGCTGAGGACTGGGGCAAAGTCATATTCTCCGATGAAGCCCCTTTCCGATTGTTTGGGGCATGGGGCACAGTCCTGTGTCATGCCAACAGTAAAGCATCCTGAGACCATTCATGTGCGGGGTTGCTTCTTATCCAAGGAAGTGGGCTCTCTCAAAATTTGCCCAAAAACACAGCCATGAATAAAGAATGGTACCAAAACACCCTCCAACAGCAACTTCTTCCAACAATCCAACAACAGTTTGGTGAAGAACAATGCATTTTCCAGCACGATGGAGAACCGTGCCATAAGGCAAAAGTGATATCTAAGTGGTTTGGGGACCAAAACGTTGAAATTTTGGGTCCATGGCCTGGAAACTCCCCAGATCTTAATCCCATTGAGAACTTGTGGTCAATCCTCAAGAGGCAGGTGGACAAACAAAAACCCACTAATTCTGACAAACTCCAAGAAGTGATTATGAAAGAATGGGTTGCTATCCGTCATGATTTGGCCCAGAAGTTGATTGAGAGTATGACCAGTCGAATTGCAGAGGTCTTGAAAAAAAAGGGCCAACACTGCAAATACTGACTCTTTGCATAAATGTCAATTAATTGTCGATAAAAGCCTTTGAAACGTATGAAGTGCTTGTAATTATATTTCAGTACATCACAGAAACAACTGAAACAAAGATCTAAAAGCAGTTTAGCAGGAAACTTTGTGAAAACTAATATTTGTGTCATTCTCAAAACTTTTGGCCACGACTGTACATATATTTCTCATGTCTGTGAGGCAAGTATTCGCTGAGATTCAAGCGCGTTTGTCGATCCCAGACAGGTTCATAACAATAAAGCTGCAGAAACTGTCATAAAAACACACATCTGGACAAAGCCCTTCCCCCGGAGAATTGTCGGTCTAAATCAATCAATGATTGGCTCCTTTACTTTAAGGAGGGTCTTCCATCACTGGACCATCTTGATCGTTACACTTTTCCCCATTCAAAAATATACGAGTGACACATTGTGTATTCTATAGTCTTTGGTGTCTGAGATCATTTGGTTTGCACATAAATATGTTGAACCACTCTTAGGGGGATTCACTGATTTGAAGGGATTAAATGAACTAGTTGTGAAAAACACCAATACTCCTTAAAAAGAACACTAGAGCACTACCAAAATAAAGTATAACCCAAATTAATTTAGATTTTCTTTCTCAATATTTTGCTCCTTTTAATACAGCCAGATTTCTCAGTCTTTCGAGTCTGCTGCCTGCTGATAGATTTATTTGTTCCAGATCAGTAATTAAGCATTAAATAACAAACTGCTCTGCCTCCTCATTTAGCTGACTCAACATGAGTCACTGGTGGCACTGTTTGACAACCAGACCTGGTACAAGCATGGTGTTGCTGAGGAGTTTGTGTACTCAAGTCACGTACCTCAGGCCTGGAAGCACCCACAAGTCAGTGTGTTTATCACACTCCTCCTCTTTATTGTCATGAAGGTGAGTCTCACCGTGCTCTGTAAAATAATAAACAACTTGAATGTTAGCAGGTTAAGCACTTGTTAACATGAAAGGCATAATGATATACAGTAGCAGATTGTCATCACAGAATAAAACCAGGCAGTTATTACATATCTTTTTACCTAATATGCGAATTGAAAATGATTGATTTAAATGTCTTATTACCTCATTAAACTCAAAGCTTCCACTAAGAAAAACAGTTCCAAGAAGCAGATAATTGACATTGAAAATGTGTAGTCATATCTTATGACATACAAAAAAAGCAATTCCAGTGTTATGCACATGGCATTTTCAGTAAAAACAAACATGTATTTATTACCTATATAATGAATCATCCATTTTTTTTTAACCCCTGATGACAGAGTTCAGACATCAGAAAAATATGTCCATAAATGTTTATTATGTTAAATTTGGAAAATATACATGCATTACAGGCAAAAAAAGATGTACTGTACTTGCATTACAGATGACAAAAAAGGCAGCATAACTTGTAGAATTTCTATGAATTACTATATACACACTAAGTAATAATAAATCTACCAGATGAAGAAGGGTTGGCTTTACTTTTTATTTTATTATGAATTATTGCTTTTGTATTTTTTAGGTATTTTAACTAACTAACTAACTCACACTTGTGGTGAATAAGCGAGGCAGTTTCTTTCCTTTTTCTGTTATGGAACAATAATACAGTAAAAAACAAACTTTAAAGAGTTTTGTTTTTTGGTCTTTCATAGTATGTTTGACATTTGCATTGATTTGCCATGGTTTAATGTAGACAGGAACATGACGGATGGTTTTTAATATAGACAGGGACATGAACCGATTGAGGCAGCACGGTGGCGCAGTGGGTAGCACAATCGCCTCACAGCAAGAAGGTCGCTGGTTTGAGCCTCGGCTGGGTCAGTTGCCATTTCTGTGTGGAGTTTGCATGTTCTCCCCGTGTTCGCGTGGGTTTCCTCCGGGTGCTCCGGTTTCCCCCACAAGTCCAAAGACATGTGGTATAGGTGAATTGGGAAGGCTAAATTGTCCATAGTGTATGTGTGTGAATGAGTGTGCATAGATGTTTCCCAGTGATGGGTTGCAGCTGGAAGGGCATCCGCTGCGTAAAACATATATGGATAAGTTGGAGGTTCATTCCGCTGTGGCGACCCCGGATTAATAAACAAAATTGAAAATGCAACATTTAATCACCCTTAAGTGGTTATAAACCTTTTGGGGTTTCTTGTGTTTTTATATTCAATATTTCAACATGAAATTGATTTAAAGGGATAGTTCAACCAAAATTGAAAATTCACTATTTTACTCATCCTCAAGTGGTTATAAACCTCATGGGTTTCTTTAGTTGAACACAAAAGAAGATATTATTAAGAAAGCTGAAAACCTGTAACCATTGACATCCGTAGTAGGAAAAATACTATATAAACTGTGGAATACTATAAATACTATGGAAGTCAATGGTTACAGGTTTGCAGCTTTCTTCAAAATATCTTCTTTTGTGAACAGAAGGGAGAAGAGAGAAACTCATATAGGTTTGTAACAAATGGAGAGTAAATGATGACAGAATTTTCATGTTTGGGTGAACTATCAATTTAAGAAGAAACTATTTTATTATCACATAATCCAATACAGAGCACAAAACAACCGGGAAAGCAAAAGTTGAAAATGTTTTTAATATAATCATAGGCCATAAGTCATTTTATATATTAGTATTGACATTTTTATTAAAGGTTTACTTTGAAAAGTTGCAATTGACCAATCAAGCATTTCAGAAAACGTTTTCAGATTCAGTTTTCTTATTATATTGGCCTCTTTTTTAATTGTTCTAATTATAAAATGGGGCTGCAGTGGGTAGCACGCAGTGGGTAGCACGTTCGCCTCACAGCAAGAAGGTCGCTGGTTCGAGCCTCGGCTGGGTCAGTTGGCATTTCTGTGTGGAGTTTGCATGGTCTCCCCGTGTTGGCATAGGTTTCCTCCGGGTGCTCCGGTTTCCCCCACAAGTCCAAAGACATGCGCTATAGGTGAATTGGGTAGGCTAAATTGTCCGTAGTGTATGTGTGTGAATGTGTGTGTATGGATGCTTCCCAGTGATGGGTTGCAGCTGGAAGGGCATCCGCTGCGTAAAACATATGCTGGATAAGTTGGCGGTTCATTCCGCTGAGGCGACCCCAGATTAATAAAGGGACTAAGCCGAAAAGAAAATGAATGAATAATTATAAAATGAATCTGGTCATATTGTGTCTGAAATGTCAGTTGCTCAATAATAACTTAATGTTTATTGAACTGCTGTGTTAAAACATTCATGCTGTTGTATTAAAAATCAGCAGTGATTTCAGTCTGCAGCAGTTCTGATTTTCAGCACAGCATGATGATTGCACATGTGAAATGGATTAATTATTAAAGGATGCCTTCGCTCAAGAGTGCGACCTTCAGTCTTTTGAATGTTTTCCCATAGTTCTGGATGTCAGCCGTGGCCACAACAATGCCTGTGCCTTGCGGGGCCTTCATGCCGGTGTTCCTCATTGGTATGTGATTTATAGCGTGTGCATGTGTTGCTTTTACAAGTCATTGTGGGAAATGTTTTTTTTATTATTATTTTGTTTCGTTTTCATTTCAAGTCACTATTGTATGAGCGAGCGCCATTATTTTGCACTTGTGTTCATACCAGCCATCAAATTTCAGTTTGTTCTTAATGGTTGTTTCCTTTTCCTGCGATTGTGTTCTCCATTTCCATCCCTCATCACTGTCTGACTCACTAAAGCCTGTGTGTAAACTCGTGAAATCACTACAGATTTATTCTGGAGTCAATGTGTGTGAGTATACATCATAATATGTGTTACAAATTTGCATTCTTGTCTAATAGTCAACAAAATATCGACAATGCGAATTCTGTGTGTCGTACAGGGGCCGCATTCGGTCGACTGGTGGGCGAAAGTATGGCGGCCTTCTTCCCCGACGGGATACACGCCGACAGCACTGTGTATCCCATAGTTCCCGGCGGTTACGCAGTTGTAGGTGAGAACGTGCATTGTGCATGCCTTCAAACAGATGTCCATTTGTTTTCTTTCAAAAGCCATCAGTTTGAGCCCATCTCAGCGAGATCTTATTCACACACGTAATTGAACCTGCAGGGCGTTGTATGCAAGAGTCATACATTTTTCATTAACCCGCACAGACCAACAGCCAAATTAGATCTCGCCTGTGGAAATGGCTTCGGCGGTAGTGTTGCGTTGTGCAGCGGAGCAGAAAGCTTGTCAGGAGCACAATAGGAAATCAGATGGCTTGCGGTGGGTACTGCTACTGTAATTTGATGCGGGACGAAATGGTGATTCCCACAGGGGCGGCGGCTCTTTCTGGCGCAGTCACTCACACCGTGTCCACCGCCGTCATCGTGTTCGAGCTGACCGGTCAAATCTCGCACATCCTGCCCGTGATGATCGCTGTGATCCTGGCCAATGCCGTGGCTCAGAGCCTGCAGCCGTCCCTCTACGACTCCATCATCCGGATCCAGAAACTTCCCTATCTGCCAGAGCTGGGCTGGGGACAGGAGTGAGTGCTGTTAAGTTATTGAAGTTGTCATTACTCTCATGTCATTCCCCTGGCGTTTTAAATGCTCACCCCCACTTTGCCCTTTCATTTTTAACCTGTAGGAAATATAATATCCGCGTGGAGGATATAATGGTGAGAGATGTGCGGTACATCACTCTCTCCTCCTCTTACCGGGACCTGCAGGAGGCCCTTGTGACAGGCCAGCTTAAAACCCTGGCCCTCGTCGAGTCCAAAGGTGAGATAATAAGAAAATAAAATATATGTACTGTATGTTGCAAAGGGGGGGGGCAGATGTCTACAATACACATCACATCAAGAGTTTTTAGACGGTCTTCTTCCTTAAGTGTGTTTTTTCCCCATTTTCTCAATACAAAGTGATTCTGCTGAAATGACTCTGCAATATCAGTATTTGATTGCTGAACCACTTTTGGCAAGATTTCGGTCAGCAAATGGGTTTCCAATTGCTGATGCCAATATCTAGACAGCAAAAAAAAAATGTATTAAGAATGCAGGAAAACAATAATATTCAGCTGCAGACCCACACACGTTTTAGGACACAGGATCCAGGCCTCTGGGAGAGACTTCTGCCGATAGTAATGGTTATGGCTAGAAGTTACAGCTAAGAATGTGCACATAAATAAAGCGTCATTTTTGTGACACTGTACAACAATAACTACTGTTATTTTCATTACTGTAAGGTGTGGGTTTAGGGTTGGGGTAGGTGTACACATTAATAAACAACAGGTTAAACAACCTTGATCAAAATTTCTCATCAGAACCTACAGCAAAAAATGTCATGGTCGTTATATTAATAAAAATTAATATCATTTAAGGGTGACAAGGTGGCTCAGTGGTTAGCACTGTTGCCTCACAGCAAGAAGGTCACTGGTTCGAGTCCCGGCTGGGCCAGTTGGCATTTCTGTGTGGAGTTTGCATGTTCTCCCGTGTTCACGTTCACATGGGTTTTCTCCGTCTTTCCCCCACAGCAAGGAAAATAAATGAATGAATATAATTTTTTTTTAATTCTAATTATTTATTTGTAGTATTTTGTGTATTTAATAATAATTATTGTACATATAAACCATGTCAACGACATCCGGTACAGTAGGTGGCGATAATGCTTCTAAGGAGTTAGTTGCCATTAAACGGGAAGAAGAGGACTGATCCATCATTAACAATGGCTGTGTTCCAGTTCACTTTTAGACACGCACTTGCAAACTTTCTTCACTTGTTCCCTCAGGGGAATCCCCAATGCCATTTTGAAGTGCGTTCCACTTCATTAAGTGAGCTAGTGAAGCTTACATGGACATACCCTCGATCCCTCGATTTTGACCGAGGGAGCGAGTCTGCTTCATATGTCCACTTCAGCACCTATATGTCCCAAAATGCAGTGCGATTGTGACGTCACAATAGCGAGGTTACCAAGTGCTCAAGCGTTTAGGACATTCCATTTACACCCATTCAGATGTTCAGCCAGTAGTGGACACTTGTATAACATAATCAATTATGTAAATCTGAGGGAACAAGACAGAGGGAAGTTAGTGAGTGAAGGGCATAAAAAATTGGACTGGAATGCAGCCCATATATGGTTTGTCCCAACTTGGATTGTGTGGCCTGAAACGTGTGGGTTTGCAGGTCTGCAGCTGTATATTAAAAATAAGGGGCCCTATGTAGAGTTTATACATCCTTGACACCATTGGCCGTTAGGTGAACTGCAATCAGCATTTTTTTTAATATGTATCGCAATACCAAAAAATGTGTGCCAATTTCAAGGGTAACATTTAGGTTTTTAATGTGCAGAATAGGCTGATAGAATGTCTGTGTATTGGTCTAAAAGTGTACAGTTAAATATTCCTGGTGAAAAAAGAGCTTCTGATTGTAGCTTTCTGAAAGTAGCTTAGCTGAAAGTAGCTAATTAGTTCACCCAAAAGTGAAAATTC
Organism: Danio jaintianensis; assembly: GCA_903798115.1. Taxonomy (NCBI): domain Eukaryota; kingdom Metazoa; phylum Chordata; class Actinopteri; order Cypriniformes; family Danionidae; genus Danio; species Danio jaintianensis. Next base: position 1,387,234 of record CAIGQV010018257.1, on the reverse strand, counting down.
TGTCATTTCCTTCACTTGAGTTTTTTGTCTGTTGTACTCAAAAGAAGATATTTGAAAGGGTGTTGGAAACTGTTAGGCAGCATGGTGGCTCAGTGGTTAGCACTGTCGCCTCACAGCAAGAAGGTCGCTGGTTCAAGTCCCGGCTGGACCAATTGGCATTTTTGTGTGGAGCTTGCACGTTCTTCCCGTGTTTGCGTGGGTTTCCCCCACAGTCCAAAGACATGCGCTATAGGTGAGTTGGGTAAACAAAATTGACCATAGTGTATGAGTGTTTGTGAATGCGAGAGTGTATGGGTGTTTCCCAGTACTGGGTTGCAGAAGGAAGGGCATCCGCTGTGTAAAACATATGCTGGAATAGTTTGCGGTTCATTCTGCTGTGGCAACCCTTGATAAATAAGGGACTAAGCCGAAAAGAAAATGAATGAATGAATGGAAACTGTAAGCGATTGACTTTAATTGTTTTGTCCCCACTTTTATATGTATGTCAATGTCTGCAACATTCTTCCAAATATCTTAATTTGTGTTCAATAGAAAAAAACATACTGATAAATGTTTGGAACTACTTGAAGGTGAGTGAATGTTGAGCATATTTTCATTTCTGGGTGCACTATGGTTTTAAAAACGAAATATGAGCTAAGAGGTTCAAATTAGTATATGCGTAATGATGTGGCTGCAAACACTTTGTGCTGTTTTACTGCTTTTAGTAGTTTCTATTCCATCCATTTGCTTGATGTTCCCAAATGAAAGCTCACAGTTGGCAATGTTATCCCACAGTTCCACCTCATGCCCTGTGACAGACACATACTTTACCTTCTCCATCTCCTTTCCTGCCCTCCCACCATTTCCCTTTGCTGTCCCCTGTTCTTCCAGCTGTCCCGCTGTGTCTCTCTCATTTCTGTCTCTCTCTCTCTTTCCCTCTCTTTCTGGTCTCTCTGCTGTCTCCCCTGCCTGTGTCCCCTGGCTCCAGAGTCCATGATCCTGCTGGGTTCGATCGAGCGCTCTCAGCTTCAGTCGCTGCTCTCTCAGCAGCTCGGCCGGCCCCGCAGGCTGGAGTATTTGAGAGAGCGAGCTCAGGACAACGGCACCCATGTGCCCACCTTCACGCCGGATTCTCCCCCCAAGGCAGGCCGTGGCGTACGTTTCCTGGTATGAGCCTTACAGGGAGCGGTAGTTAAAAGGCAGAGATGAAAGGGATCTGAAGCAGTAACTGATGTTAGATGCATTATAATTATACGTGATCCACAACAGAATAAAAATATAAGAGATAACTGTGACTATTTATTATTTTGCAATCCTGACTTTTATCCTCAGAATTGTGAGTTTACTTCTTGCAATTCTAACTTAAAACATTTGAGACTTTATTCTCAGAATTTGTGACTCTTACAGTCTTGTTTATATAGTTTATAGTTTTACAATTCTGTCTTTATTTCTTTCAATTCTAACTTTTTTCTTGCCATTCTGAGTTTATATCTTGCAATTATGACTTTTTCTTAAAATTGCAAATTCTGTTTTTAGTAATAGCAAAGTTTACAGGCTGTCTAATAATTCTGTATTTATTTGTTTACTCACCCACATTAATGATTTTATTATTTGATTGGACAGTAAACTATAAAGGACGCACTAACATTTTGACAGCTAATTGTGAACCACAAATTATTTTCACGTTATGGCTTTTAACAAATATTTTTGCAATTTATACTATATACTGTATATACTACTGTATATATGCCTAAAAAGCACTACATACTGTATGTTAAAGGTGATCTCAAGCATCACAACAGTATAAGAAATAGTCTGAAATTCACATTTATTTTGAGATTTGGTAAATAATAATTTAGCAAGTTGATTATTTTCATTGTACTTCACAGTATGAAAATCAAACGAGAATGTTGCTTAAAATAATAATAATTTAAATTAATTTTATTATTTGTTATTCTTTTAATAAATGAAATTCATTCATTCATTTTCCTTCCGCTTAGTCCCTTTACTCGTCATATTGGGAAAAATAAAAGACATTTTGACAGCTATTTGTAAATCAAAAAAATATGCATTACATGTTTTACAAAGAAAATAGCTATTTATTCGATCTACACCAGGGGTTCTCAAACTCGGTCCTGGAGGGTCGGTGTCCTGCAGATTTTAGCTCCAACTTGCCTCAACGCACCTGCAAGGATGTTTCTAGAAGGCCTAGTAAGAGCTCGATTAGCTAGCCCAGGTGTGTCTGATTGGGGTTGGAGCTAAAATCTGCAGGACACTGGACCTCCAGGACCGAGATTAAGAAACCCCAGCTCTATGCTATATTTGCCTGAAAACACTAGATACATCATAATAATATTTTTTAGAAAATGTTATTTTTAACAGTGTAATTATTTTCATTTTACTTAACAGAATCAAAATCAGATGGTGTAGAAGGTTGATTTAAATAAATAAAATAAAGGAAAAGAGCTCTGCGATTAAATGTACTCATATGGTACAGATTTATTTAGCTTTTCCAAAAGCCAGTGGTTTTCACATGCTAGTAAATTCTCAAATGTGTGGGATGAAGAATGAGATTTGCAGAGAATGAGGAGTGGGAGTGGGACATTTTCCGTAATTAAGGACAATCGGTCTGTTTAGTTTGGCTTCAGAAGACTCAGAAAACAGCGTGAGTCACATGGTCTCCTTTTTATGATTCTTTTATAGTGTATGTTTACAGCTAAGCGTTCACTACAAGATTTCACAGACCTAAATACATATATATTTAACTCAGAACAGCATATGGGCTGTAATAAATAACTTTCAGTTTTGGGTAGTTCTCTAATTATGTTCAATGTTAGTCTGACATTGTTTTTGGAGTCTGCGGCTCCCAACTGTATTCCTTAAGAAGAACAAAAGATTGTCAGATCACCGTCAGCTATATATTTCATGTTTTCTGTTTCATCCCAAAGAATTTCTTCCCAGCAGGCTGTCAGTTAGACAGCTGGGAGTATGTGAAGTCTGCTTTAGTTATGTACCTTGCTAATAAGTGGATCTAACAGACTGTTTTCCTCCAGATCTCCACCGAAGAGTCCTCCTACAGCCCCACGTTGACTAACTCCCAGATCCCCCTCAAGTCTGCTCTGAAGACGGTGTCTGCAATCAGCAACGCAGACTCACTCAACAGTGTGTATATAGCACTTACTCACACGTTCAACTCCCACTCATGTATGGTGTGTTGCGAACTGTCTGCGACCCCCTGGTACGGACCCATCTTGTGCTAATCTAATCACTCCTCTTCTGCAGGCTCTCCAAACCTCTCCTGTGGGGAACCTGTGAAGGAGCTAGTGGAGGTATGATGGCTCTCTAGGGATCGCGGGTGATACGCAGTACTTATGTAGCTGTTGATTGAACAAGTGTCCAGAGATTGAATATGGAATGAGAGACATAAGAGGAACAATCTGCAAAAAAAACAGCCTCACAGTTAGCTTGAACATCTTGTTTAAATGACTTTTTTGATGTTTCAGTGCTTGTCTTTATGCTTTGTTCAGACTTCATTCTGTTTGGTTGTCAGCTGTTTGAGCAATTTTGACAGACTCGATTTTGGGCCCGTATTTTTATCAAGCTTCTGAGAATTACTCATCAGAACAGAGCTAAGAATTGACTTGAGAGAAAAACAATCTTGGCTCAAAGTAACCTATAAACTTGCTTAAAATTTACTTATCATGTGTCAGTTTTAGAGGTGATTCACGACACTTAGCTGTGTCACAAATGGAGATTTGGATGACGATAGACATGGACCAATCACTGAGTAGATTCTTTATTCATGAATATTTTCAGAATAATTATTATTCAATGGAATTCCCATTGAAGTTTACATTCAACACACATTCGACAATAAGGAATAACAGAATTTATTATGGTATACACTTGATACTGGAAAGGAAACATGAACTTGTTTCCCACCATGTCTTATTTCAAACTTTTAAACAGAGTGATTTTAGTGGTGGAGTGACCAACCACAAGTCGCTGACAAATGATGATGCGTGAAAATATTCTTGAATGAGGAAATCGATGTTGTCATCACCAAAAATCCCATTTGTGGCACAGCCAAACCTCTAAAACTGACACTTAAGATGTACTCACTTAAAGTATGACTGGGATGTATGATAAGTCATTTTTAAGTGCAGCTTCGAGACAAGATTTTTTTAATCTTAAGTAAATTCTTAGCACTTGTTATGAGTAATTCTCAGAAGCTTGATAAATACGGACTCTAAATTAAAAGCAGATTTCATGTATTTTTGTTCACTGTTTGTGCTGCAGTAATTCTAAATTCACTTGCTGTGCTCATATTTACTATTTAATGCTGAGTAGATCAGAACTGTTGAATCAAAATTAAATATAAATTAGGGGTCAGAAAAAAACCAATATATTTAAGAAAAAAGCTAATGCATTTACACTGTAAAAACAATGGTGGGTTCCACACAATTCATTCATGTTGTCCCAACACAAATCTATTAAGTTAGCTTAATCGTTTTTGAAAATTTAAGTGGATTGAACGTAAAACAATTAAGTTGTCCCCCCAAAAAACTTAAGAATTGTGTTGTTTCAATTTTAAATAAGTAGTTTGAACAAGCAACAAAAGTCATTTTTTGAGTGTAGGTTAATGCTCACGGTAAAGATTGTTTCTTATTTTGGTTAGAAGTGAAAAAGAATTTCGTAATACTTACTGATAACAAACATCTAGACAGCATCCATGCTGCTGAAAATGACATTTTAATGAATATGTAAATATGCCCTTTTAATGACAAATAACAACAAAACAAATTACAGCTGCATTAAAGAAAGCATCATAGATCATAGCAATAGGTATGTGTTTGAACCAGATCTGCAATTCACCAGTTGAAATACCACAAGCTGATTGAATTTCTTAAGAATATATTTTTTGGAATCTGGCCCCAGATTTGGAAAGCAATTAAATCTGTGTTTCTGAGTTTCACCTAACAATCAACTAGTCTCCCACAGGACTTCTCTTATCAAGCGACATCTGTTGACCAGCGCAAAGTGAGCGTCCTTTCAGTCCCGCATTATCATGGGATTACGGCTGCTGTATACTTATTTGTCCCACTCCCCTTTCTGCTGTTCTCATTGGAGGACCTGTGGCTCAAACAATGTCCCTTGATAATAGTCAATGTTGAAGGTGCAGCTGTTCGGGTCCTCCAAGTGTTGCATTAGAGTTGCATTAACGCTCCCTTTTTTATCTGTTCTGTCTGGAAGAGCAATGCTGGCCCCATGGCTCCTAAGAGGAGCAGGAGGCCCAAGCGCGTGAAGATACCCATGGCGGTAAGAACGCAACCGCAGGGACTCGTTCCTCTCTCGCCCACAAACACACTTCATCGGGGGTGGCAGTGGCACAGCCAATAGGGCCTTTCCAACTCAAGAGGCCTTATTGCGTTCTGCCTGTGTGCTCAATTGATACTCTACGCCAGCTTAGTGCTTCCCCTCTAGGGAACAGGGAACAAGCTGACTCACAAAATGATTCATGCCATGTTATGAAGTGTATATTTGTCTCTCATGGGAATGCGTGCGTTTGTGTGACGCATGGTTTGGTTTTTGCGGTTCTCAAGATTCGGGAGCCCCGTCCGTTCGCAAAAACCAGCCGACGGATGTCAGGGGATGTTTTGGTTGGACCCGTTTGTTTTGAACAAAGCTTCACAAAGTTGATTCAAGTCCAATTTTCAAACTCTCCGATCAAATTAAGAAGCTCTCGAAAAGCTATTCCCTGTCTTAGTTCTTTATTGCCTTCGTAATGGCATCCAATCTACCTCACCCTCCCATGGGCTGCATTTAATGTATTGCTTAAGCTTGCTAATGTTTAGTAAAGCTTGAGCCGCTTTTGTAGATTACATTAGTATGTGGAGCTTGTCTTGTAAACTGAGTGAACTGCATGGTTGTTTGTAAAACAAAAAGAACATGTGAAAGGCGTGATTTATGTCTAATTCTCCACTTCATATTTTCAGGATACAGCTGATGTAGAAGATGACATGTCAACAGCAGAGGTATATATACTGTATTTGTCCTTAATTATGTTGCCTTTGTATCATGAATGAAGTGAGTCATGAATACTGAGGTATGTTTTTGCTTTATTGTAGCTGAGACGAGTTCTAGAATGAATAGTTCTTATCTGATTCTGGTATTCAAAATCATGTTTCAATTTAGACATTCATTTTCCTTCGGCTTAGTCCCTTATTTAGCAGGGGCCAACAGCCGCCAACTATTCTGGCATATGTTTTACGCAGCGGATGCCCTTCCAGCCGCAACCGAGTACTGGGAAACACCCATACACACTCGCATTCACACACACACTCACACACTACGGCCAATTTAGTTCATCCAATTCACCTATATCGCATGTCTTTGGACTGTGGGAGAAACCGGAACACCCGAAGGAAACCCACGCCAACACGGGAAGAATATGCAAACTCCACACAGAAATGCCAACTGGCCCAGCCGGGACTCGAACCAGCGACCTTCTTGCTGTGAGGCGACAATGCTAACCACTGAGCCACCATGCCGCCCTTAGACATTAGCCGTTTTATTTTGTTGTGTATTTTTGATTTCAGAAGACATCCACAAAAATGTATTTAAGGGTAGGAATAGTTTAAATACCAAGAAATCTTGTATTGTGAACAAAACCTTAGAATCATTTAATCACAATATACTACATCAAAATACTAAATTGTCATTTTGTACTTGCCGTTATGCTTCAAAACATTACGCTCTGTCAAAAATGTTTATAATAATTCACAATATAATTACATTTAATATGATAGTTTGTTCTTATAAGTATTTCGGTAAGTACAGGTCAGAATAATATGTTATTTTACTTTTACATAAATCTGTTGGTGTTTGATGATGGAAGATTACTTAATATTTATTACTGTATTTTTTTTAAACATTAAATACACTTTACTTGTATTGAATGCACTATTGATTTCACATTTGTAAATTTAATTGGATGCAGACACCAAAATGTCTTTGAGCCAATTTGCAAAACAGAGATTCTGCTTCTTTTTATGCTTCTAATCAAATAAGAAAATGTGTAACCTTGATTGTGTGACTGTGATGTGATTATCTCTCTACTATTCCATATCTCTTGTGCAGCAAGTTTTCAGTTGAAAGTAATTTTCTGTCCACAGTCACTGTCAAATACTATCACAGTCAATCAGAATTTTTTTTTTTTTTTTATGTTTAATGCAGAGTTATGTAGAGCAGGATTACAGTCTAGTGAGAGCTGTGAGCAGAGCCACAGAAATAGACACGAAGTGACTGCCAAAATGCCATGTTGCTTATCCTAGAGATATTTTTAATCACTTGGTTAGGACAGTGTGAAATAAAGCTAATTTGGGAACTTTGAAAGGGATAGTTAACCCAAAAATGAAACGTCTGTCATCATTTAATCTGTTCCAAAATCAGCAGGACTTTCTCCTTCATATGCTGATAGCATTTATGAAAATCAGACTGAAATTTAGGACATTATTCACAAAAAAATCACAGTTGTGGTTACTTCTCACTGTTGTAGGTAAAAGAACATACAATTTTCTGCTATAAATATTTTATTTTGCCTTTCACTAAAGAAAGTCATACAGGTTTGTACTACATAAGCGTGATTAAATGATCAGTGGATTTTTTTGGGTAAACTAAACTCTTTAATATTGAATAAATTTGATGCAATTTGGTGTTTAACCTTTTTAAATGTTTTTTTTTTTTTTTTCAGATAGCCGAGTGGGAGGAACAACAGTTGGATGAAGCTGTCAATTTTAACAACTGCAAAATAGACCCTGCTCCCTTTCAGCTGGTGGAAAGGACATCTTTACATAAGGTGAAAGATCTACCAAGATCTGTATCTGTTAAGTTTGAAGCTCTGCAAAGTTTACATTATTAAGCGCAACCAAGGAGTTCACATCACCCTGCCTGTCTGTAAAAAAGAACTGATGAGTTAATTGTCAACTTTTTCAATACAAGTAGATGCGTATTGGAGTATTTAATGTTGTTGAATAAGAAAATATCTTTGATAGCCTTTGATAGCCACATTCATTATCTTTGTAATTTAACCAAAAACCTATTCACTTTGGGGTGGGAAAATTCAGAACGGATGCGTCTTTTTAAAGAGATTGTACTGACCATGCATTTCTGGATACAGTGGTTTCAATCACTGTATCTCATCTCTAGGGGTCCAGCATTTAGACATGATTATGCTCGTGATTAGTTCATCCCCACACTGCATGGGCTTGACTGTGGTGCACTGAGATTGTGGCTCATGCTGGCCAAAACGCGAACCCCCTCAGCTGCTCCCCACAAATGCAGCAAGCACTCAGGGAGATCTGAGGATTATAGTAAGGGCTAATCCACCTGGTAACTTTGTGGTGAATCTCTTACTCCTCTGCACCCCACCCTGTCCAGGCAATGATTGTACCGGTTCATCCTCTGGGATGGCTGAGCTCTTATTTGATGACTCCAGTCAACAGACGTCCATGGCAACATCGAAGAGTGCACTGTCATGCTCTGGGGAGAGTCCGGGGAGGACCCTCCAGGGTGTCTGCAGCCCCGAACCTCAATCCAGACATAATGGCTATGCTTGCCCATGTAGATGAGAGTGCCATGCGGGGGCTTCCTGCCTTCCATCCTCTTCTTTCCAGAGGTGCATGGAGAGATCAGGTTGAGAGTGGGATTGCAGGCCACTTTTTTCCACAACCTGCCGCCACCTGGAGGAGAAAACTCCTGTCCAAAGCAGGAAGGTTGTCTGCCCTCATGGCAAAAGCCTACACTGCTGCAGGCCAAGTTGCCTCTGCCCTGCATGCCATGGCCATGTACCTGCAGGACGGACTGGCATCAATCAAGTGAGTTGGGGACCTGGAGGCATTTTCAGTCAATGAATTGTGCCAATTCAGGCCCGATTACTCTTAAGTTGTCCTGAGACCGCAGCTTGGCTATGTGAGAACTACCTTTAGAGAACAGGTAGTGAGCTTGCAAGCAATCTTTGGAGGTGGCAGACCCAGCCCTTACATTGCTGTGTCCTGTTCATGCACTGCACATTTATGTGGACTGCACTCAAAGTGTAAGGTCTTCTGAGCAACACTTTATCTGTTTTGGTGGTCAGCAAAAGGGAAGTGCCATATCCAAACAGAGGCTAGCCCACACTGGACATAGTGCATAGTTTTTTAGATTTCCATGTGGTGCGTGTAATGTGGTGGGGAGAAGAAGGGATCCTATTTTGGGGAGCTGGGGTTGTAGATAAGATTTCAAACGGGGAAAGATGATTGGAATTGTGGGCTTTAACAGCTTATGGCAAGAAGCTGTTAAGTAGTCTAGCCAAGCAGGCTCTAATACTCCGGAACTGTCTTCCTGATGGCAGGAGCTGGAAGAGACCGTTGAAGGGATGGGTGGAGTCGTTACTGGCAGCTTTGCTGGAGCATCATGGAGGGAAAATGTCCTGAATGTAGGGTAAAGGGGCATTGATGATCTTCTCAGCTGTCTTCACTGTCCTCTGGATGGTCTTGCGGTCAGCTGCACTGCAGTTCCCATGTCGGATTATGGTGCAGCTATTCAGCACACTCTTAATTGTTCCCCTGCAGAAGGTGGTGAGGATGGGTGGAGGGAGATTTGCCCTTTTCAGCTGGTGGAAAAAATGTAGGTGCTGTTGTGCCTTCTTGGAGAGTGACAAGGTGTTGGTGGTCCAGGTGAGATCCTCTGTTTTGTGCACCCCCAGTAATTTATTGCTGCGGATTTTCTCCACAGTTGAGCTGTCGATGGTCAGTGGGGGGAGGTCAGCAGGGTTTCTTCTAAAGTCCATCACAACCTCCTTTGTCTTTCTCACATTGAGGGACAGGTTGCACATTATTATGCACTTCATCATTGTTGCTGATGAGACCTACCACTGCTGTGTCATCAGCAAATGTAAAGATGTGGTTGATGCTGACCTTGGCAGTGCACCCATGGGTCAGCAGTGTGATGAGGAGCGAGCTGAGCACACAGCTTTATGGGGCACCTGTGCTTAGAGTGGTAGTTAGAAAGTTCAGGATCCAATTTCAGGTGTAAAGCCCAGTAGGTTTAGTTTATTAATGAGCTGTTGTGGGATTATTGTATTGAATTGCTAAGCTGAACATGATGAACAGCATTCTAACATAGGGGTCTTTATTTTCTAGGTGGGTAAGAGCCAGGTGAAGGGTGGATGAAAAGGTACTGGGAGCAAAAGCCATGATGGGTGGCACAATGCAAATTATTCTTTTGCTCAATAAAGAGGCTATTTAAAATTTGAGCTGAATTCCCTTCTGCTGTTGACGCTAACATACAGTTGAACACAAGTTATTGTACTTCAAATTGTAGATAATAAATCCATCTTATTGTATACAAAACCGACTCAACACCTATAAACACTCACTCCAATGGGTTTGCGGCTCTCGGCCCCGCCTACACTCGTCAGTGCTACCAAGCCGGCTAATCACAGAGCTTGCGCTACACGTCGTCGCAATTCACAATGCTGGTGCACATTTGACACTACAACCCCAACAAAGGCTTTTGGCTTGACTGGGGCATCTGGAAAGCCTGTCTTCTCCCTATTTTATAAGCCTGACAAACCAAGCTACAGGGCCCTTTCACCTACCACAGCTAAGCCTAAGCTGTGGTCGCAGCTCTGGACTCTGGGGTTAACGTCTGCAATGACCCAGATCTCCTCCAACAATGCTGATTCGGGCAACCCAGTTTGCCTCCCCATCTCCTCCATAAGATCAGCTTGATGTGCTTGGAGCTGTTTGATGGCATTTAGAGCTATGACAGCCAGGGAAGAACAGCTGTAATTTTTTTGGAAAATAGAATTCTGAAAGCCTCTCTGTCTATCCAGGAAATGAAGGAGAGATGGAGGATGCAGCTGCCCAGTGATTGGGATGAAAATGACTGCCACAAACTATTTAACCTCGGGGGTTGCACATCCCCATTCCTCCCTGTTATGTACATCCAGCCAAGAGAAACGTTTAACAGGCACCCTTTGGGAGAAGGGTTTGTCCTAGAAATGCTATGCATGTAGGGAAAGTTGCAGTCATCTGCTTGACTGGGAAAGTGTGTGAAGGCAACTTCTTCCTGCTGAGATGGCCAGTTGATGGAGAGTTTAGCAGCTGCTCTCCTGCACATCTTGATCAGGTCCAAATCCCCTGGTGTGGGGGAGATGGACTGATCCATAGTGCTGCCTGGGCTAGTGGAAAGATCTGGAGGGAGGATAGCATCCTCTTCATCATCCTTCAAAACAACTTCCAAGAAACAAGAAATCATTTCACCCAGTTCCACTGGGGCTGAGGAGCAATCTCCTCCATCTCTGTGGGAGGAGCAGAGAGACTTTGGTCCTCTTTATTCAAGGCTGCGACCAGTACACAGTGCTCAAAACCCTTAACTGGAACTAAGAGCAGTGCAGACAGCATTAAGTATCACTGAGTGCAGCTTGCGCTTGTCTCACTCCCAAACATGCTATGCAAATGGAATAATAGTCTTTAAAAGAAATTATACACCCACATGCGTACAGGCAAGAGGGATCTTTCCCTTTTACTGCACCACTAGATGGACTCACCATCACCATAACAGAGGTGCGGACACTAGAAAATTACCAAGATCACTTCAATGTGCCTCTTGATATCGGGTCAGCAAATATTTCCTTAATGCATTGAGATTAGTTGATCTGTCACACCACTTAATGTGAGGGAATAAAGTAAAAAGGAGCTTGACTTTATTTCACTACTTTATTCAAAAAATGGCTTTAGGCCATTGAGAATTTGGATGAGAGAATGGGCTTTAGTGTCTTGGCAATTGTGGAAAAACTGTAATAGTACAATCTATATCATTCAATATAAGCATACATTTTTAATTTGTTAGGAAAATTAAAAGGGATAATTCACCCAAAAATTATGTTTGAGTGTCTTTCTTTTGTTGTACACAAAAGATACTTTGAAGAATGTAGGAAACTGGTAGCCACTGACTTCTATAATATTTTGTTCCTGCTATGGATGCCAATGGCTACCGGTTAGCAACATTTACCAAACGCAAAATATAAATTTTTCTAACCACTTGAGGGTAAGAAAATGGTGAGTCAATTTTCATTTTTCAGTGAACTGTCATGTTTTTGATGTCTGTATATGTATTTTTGCACAGCTCATTTGATTAAATCATTAGAAACAAGTACTGTGTCTTAGCAATTGTGAAAACTGTAAGTCATATATGGAGTATATCACAGAGAGTAATATAAACAAAAAAACTTTTTCATCACAATATCCTCTGATCACAATTCAGTATATCTATGTATTTGTGCATTACAGACACACACAATTTTTTCACTCCTTGGCCTGGATCACGCCTATGTCACCAGCACCGGACGTCTAGTAGGAGTCGTCTCTTTGAAAGAGGTGCGTGCCTGTATTTATTCACCAGCTCTTCATTATGCCTGACAAACATCTTACCAATAGGCTGTGTTTGTTTATAGCTGCGTAAGGCCATAGAGGGCTCAGTAACCGTGACTGGTGTGAAAGTGCGTCCTCCGTTGGCAAGTTTCCGGGACAGTGGCAACAGCAGCAGCGTCTCAGAGGTCACTGAGCTCCACAAGCTCTGGAGTCGCCACAAGAGCCTGTCTTTGCCACGGGAGCCGAACCTCCCCGACCTGGATGACCAAACGGAGCAGCCATCCGAGGGCAGCCTGGTGAACGAAACGGAGTGCACAGAGCTGTCCAGTCAGAACAGCCCATTACACACAGATGACCAATTAGAGCTGCCCTACGCAGACGCCTCACCCCAAGAGGAGCCTCTGTCGCAGCTCCCATGTGACTGTCCAGAGGTTGAAGAGTTAGAACCCGTTGGCGAACAGTGCCCAGATCCTAATGAGGAGGTGGGGGGTGAAGGAAACTCCTCGCCATCAGATGGTCAGCCCGAATGACAGCCGCTGAGGGATGGTAACGCTCACTCCATTCACACCATAAGCTGGATTGTAGAGTCCGGTTGAGGAGAACCTGAAGGAAGTCTTTTAGCAGTGAAGCACACTTTCTGCTCCGTACTAATCAAAGCAACCCCAATCGCTGGTCCTGCCTTCACACAAGACACGCCGTGTGTGTTTGTATGTGTGGGATGTCATAGATACACACTGCTGTATGAGCTTCGGATGCGATTTCAGAATGATCGTACAGTTGTATGCGTGCTTTCATCATTAGTTTGCGAGTTTGTGGCTTCATTGAGCATTGATGGCTCAGGAGTGATCATTTTTCAGCATTCCAGTTTTCATCATACACAACATTGTTGTTTTTTTGTTTACTTGTGGCTTCAGGATGCGTAGATTTTTGTTGGTTCAACATTCATTGAAATTAATTACTTTCATAACGTCATGGCATGGCCATTTTTTTTTGAGTGCAGGTTTGAATAGTGGCTTAATTTCTGCGTGATTGTGTTGATTCATGTTAGTGAAAGTTCATGTCATAGAAGGCAATGAGCGATCATTTTCATCGTTTGGGTCTTCATCATAAACAGTTTGTTTGTCGACTTGTGGCTTCATGGTCACTGATTTTAGTTGGTGACATTGAAAGAAGTTACTTCCATGTCGTGGTCTGTTCATTTTTGAGTGCAAGTTTTTATCATAAGCCGAGTTTGTTCGTTGATTTGTGGCTTTATTTCAGATTAGTTTGTGTTTTATTTATGTCGTTAAGATCCATTTCCCTGTTTGCTCATCAGTTGTGGCTTCATTGCTCATTTCTGTTTGTCTGCCCCTTGATTTATGTTGGTGAGATTCATTTAAAGAAGTTTATCTTCAATGATGTCACAGCGGGCTTAAAAGGGTTTTCATCATAAACATAGTGTTTGTCTGTTGATTTGTGGCTTGACGGCCTGTTTGTGTACTTCTTCATCTTTGCGCAAGCGACAGAGTGTGTGTAAGAGAAGGAGTGTGTGTGTGTGAGTGACTCAGTTGCACCTAGCCAACGCACCCATCTGGTGCCGACACTTTAAATCCAAATAAAATTGTCTCTGAGAGCCAAACTACAATTTTGTTCTAAATATAGCTCTTAATAACCCACACTGCAAGGAAACATGGAGTGAGAGAGCTGGGGAAAGAAAGGGAGTGGGTGGGCAAAAGAGGACACAGAGAACAAGAGCTTAATGCAAAATGAGCAAAGGATGGGAAGGACATTGGAAAGAGGGTCGTGGAAAGGCAGGAGATCAAATGGGAGAGTGGGGTAAACTGTGCCGATTTGTGCTTGAGTTGTGTAATCAGGGAAAAGAATATAAGGAAAAGTAATCAGGTAAACAAATCTAACTTTTTTTCAGAATACAGTGGCAAAAAAATATGATCTCTTAAAAAAGTGGTCTAGTGGCACAACATACCTCATTTTAGTGGTAAGATGTGTCATCATGAAAGATAAGATGAACCATTTGGGAATGTTTCCACTTTTTATTTCATTTGATGAGAAAGAATATCATTTTACAGTCTTATTTTGCACAATATTCACATTTTCATAAACACACTGGAAATATTTAGTATATATGCATGTATCGAAGCATTTTTTTTGTTTTGTTTTTTAACATTTTGTCCCAGTATTTGTTTTTTCCTGCATTTGGATGCAAGCTCATTCTCACTTTTAGCCACCGGCACATTTTACCCTGAAGCACTTGACAAAAACACAAAGCTAAAATGATGTGGAAAATAAAATATCCATTTCTAATTAATAGTTAAATGAATCATTATTGCATTATTGAGTTCATTAATATTTCATCCTCTGTTTTATACACTGGCAATTAAATAACATTCTTTTTAAAAATTCTGGGTTCCACAAAATCAATTTGTGTTTGGACAACATGAAGGAATTAAGTTACCGTATTAGTTTTTACAAATTCAAGTGGATTGAACATAAAACAATTACGTTGTCCTAAAAAAAACTCAATAATTGTGTTGTTTCGGCTCATTTTAAATAAGTCGTTTGAACAAACAGCAAATGTCATTTTCTTGTGTATGTAAAGTTTTTACAGGGATAACCCAAACTGAAAAAATTGATTTCACCATGTATCTATTCCAACATAGGCTCATTCTGAAAACGTAGCCCTATATACGTTTCTGGAGATCGCGAATTATGTATCCAGAAGTATGTATGGCTGCATTTCATCTATAAAATGAACGCTACGGGGCGGTATGACGCCGTTCCTTTTCGCACTTACCAGCTGACCACTTACCTCCGTATGGATGACTTTCCCGCTGTTACCAGTTTGTCCAGTTAGCTCGCCATGTACGTCAGTGGACTTGAGACGCAGAGAGGAGTTGACCACGACAACGCGTTTCGAGTCTGGTGAGGAACGGTTCCAGAAAGACAAAAACAGAATCCAGATAATTAAATAAACAAGTAAATAACGGTGAGAATGTGGTAAAAATCAGGCGAGGGCTTTTCTTTTTCTGGATTTCTTTTTAAAATTGTCGGTTGGGTTTAGGGAAGTGGGTGGGCGGGTCAATCGGTGCTTTTGAAAATACTATTGGTTAGGTTTAGGGAAGGAGGAGGGTGGATCAGTCGATCAGTCAGTCAAACAGTCAGTCAACAGCGTCCTCTGGTGGATTTACGTGAGAACAGCAGGCTCGAATGGCACTCAGGAGAGAAATTTGAGATTTCAAAAAGCATACACAGCAGGTGGATTCCCGAAAACAAAAACTGCAAAAAAATGCTCTCCAGAAATGCATATGGAGGTACGTTTTCAGAATGAGCCTGGGTTGGTCTATTCCTATTCTAATATATGTAGTGTAGTCGGTTTATGAGTTCAACCAAATTTAGTGTCTACAAAGTTAAAGAATGTGATTATAAGCTGATAGTCTGACCATCCCTAACTTTTCATCATATTTTTTCATACTATGGTAGTCAATGAGAACCAACAATGTATGATTGTCCCACAGGCTTCAAACTATCTTCGTTTATATTCAACAGAAGAAAGAAACTCCTATTCTTGACAACTTGAGAGTGAGTAAATGATGAAAGAATTATCATTTTTGGCTAAACTATCCCTTTAACACACACCAAGAAATGTGTATATGTTGAAAATCAAAGGCTGTATAGGATAGACTTTTTCAAAACATTCTGTATGTTCACGCTAAAGATTTTTTCAGCTATATTAAGTGGGCGGCACATCTTACCCCACTCTCCCCTTCAAAACCAACGGTGATTCACAGTCTCACAGAGCAGTTTATAACCAGGGTAGTTTTGAAGCACATTGTAATTATCATTCAAAGTAAACACAGCAATACACAACTGTTTTCCGCACTGACAGCTTCTGGAAAAAAAAACTCCTTAAACAAAGCATCGTTGAGCACACGGTTTAGATGGTGTTGCCTGTAATTACAAGTAATGATATCCCACAATATGTAGGCACGTTAAGCATGCGCAGATCAGGATCAGTGTGCTGAAAGCATTGCTGCCTGGCCATTGAAAATGTATTAAAGCATCTTCCCTACAAGCTCGAAATACCCAGAGAGACTCCAAGTGGAGAAACCAAGTCTCTTAAGTTCTTCATTATATGCATGAACCCCGATGTAATCATTTGCATGCTTACACAAACAATACGCACTGCATTGCTTTCCAGCTGGCTTAAATACAGCTGTTTAAAAAGTCTGCCTGTTTAACATGTATGTTTCTTTATCAGATTTACTGATATGTGGCCTGATTTATTTTATTTTCAAGGCCTGATTTATTCAGTATTGGATTGAGAATCCAGAGTACTTTTTGCACATGCTTACAACACATCTCAATGGAAGCCAGGTTTTGACACAAAATAAAAAATAAAATAAAAATGGTTATTGTAACTTTTTATCGCACAATTGAGTTGTTCGATATATAGTTGTGGGATTTAAATTCACAAGTCTAGGAAAAAAGTCAGAATTAGAAGAAAATCTGAGTTCTTGTCTTGCTATTGTTAAAGTCTCACAATTGAGATTTAATTTAGGAATTACTTTTCTTTATCACATTTGTGAATTTAAAGATTTTATCAAAGTTTTTCCCTTTATTTCTTCGAAAGAAATTGTTGCTGCCATAAATTGCTGCTTTTAGGCGAATTCATGTTAACTTAATACGTCATTTCAATTTAAATTAATTAAGCTGACTTGAAACATCAAGTTAAAAATTGTGTAACTTTAAAAAAAGGTTCAACCCTGATGAACTTATTAAAATACGTTAGTGACATAAAAGCATATGTTGTCATGAATTTTTGATCATAAAAATTTCCAATCAAATCTAATTTTATTCTGAGAATTGTTACTGTATTTTTGGTGATTTAAGAGATCATAGACTTTCTTGTGATTTCTTGCTGTTGCAGACTTTCTCCCAATTCTGTCTTTATTTCTTGCCATTCTGATTCTACATCTTGAACATTTGATTCAGGATTTTCAAAATTGCTTGAATAAAAAGTTTAGATTTTAAGTTTTAAGCTTGCAATTGTGAGTTCATTGTCTCAGAGATCAGAGAATTTTATCTCAAAGTTTCAAACAAGTAATCTCAAAGCTTTTTTTTAATTAGATTTGCAACTTTATTTTTTTCCAAGGTTAAAGGCTTTAACTAGAAATTGAAACATGTGTTGCAATTCTGAGACGGAAAGAAGTCATGGTTGCTAAATAATTCAGAACTGAATTCTTACTTCTAAATACAGAGTTTTTAACTTGCAATTGTGACGATTTCTCTGGGATCTCTGGGTTTACGTCCACAATTTTTCCTTTTTTCCTCAGATTTGTAACCTTTATATTCTTCCATTTGTGAGTTCATAGACTTTTTCACAATGTTGGGTTCATATCTCACAATTCTCAGTTCATAACTTAAAATTGTAAGAAACCAACTTGGAATTCTAAGAAAAAGACAGAATAATGCTAAATAAACGCTGAGATAAAAAGTCACTTACCTTTATTTTGTATTCCATGTCTTAAACCAGCTTCCACACGCCACAGATTTAGATGCCAGTGTAGATTAGGTGCTAAAGAACCAGCCTTTGTATAAATACCATTGCAGGGAGTTTGCGGTCACTGTGCAGATCTCATCAAACCATTAAAAAACGTATTTCATTAAAACAATGGATATTAGGCTATATGTACCTCCATTCACATCGCATCTGAATTGTTTCAAACATGCCGTTTTTTACATGATTTCGAGCTATGTTGACTGTGCAATATTGTTGTATTAGAAAAACTGCTTGCAAAATAAGGTTCTTTTACAGGACACTGACTCTATTTTCTACAGTGCATCTTATTTTTATTTTTCAACAAAAATGCACATCATGAATAGGACGTGAAACAAATGCCTTCAGACTTCACTGTCACATCCTGGACATCAGCGGTGGAGTTTCCACTAGATTTCAGCCTCAGAATGATGTAATGTTGTTTTAACGTTGTGTTTGCATCAAAAACAGTGGCTGAACGACGCTATGCAGTATTATGGTCAAGAACAGCACAACTACCCCCCAAAAAACAGCCTAAAGCAGAGCTAAACGGAGAACCACTTACGTTTCTTTCTGTTTTATTTGTGCACTGCAGAAATGCGAGGCTGCGGGTTTGATTTAAACGGATCTCAAGGCAAGTGGACCAAAATCATAACCATGAAACGAACCTCTTGACACATTGTCTCAGAAACGCCTGCTGCGGCTTCATTCATCCGGCGGTTTTATTAACGTTCGTCATCAAAAGCCAATCCTGACGTGGGACAGGAATAACTTAAGCTAATACGGATCTTTAGATAGCCTATGTTGTGTCATGTTTTGTCTCTGTTTGCCGCTTGTGCAGTTTAAGTCAAGCCCACGGTGTGTGTAAAGTGTCTGCTAATATGCCGCACATCCAGTGTAGAGTTAAGCAATAAGTCTGCTCCCATATCCGTGAATGGTTTTTTATATATAAATCATTTGCTTGTACAGAAGACAGGGTAAAACGCGGTATGTATGAACTCTTCTCACATACCCTGTACATATATAGAGATAAGCATATTGAATCAGCTGTTAACCATTATTTTTCAGAAAAAAACATGGAATTGTTTTTGTACATCAGTAAATATTAAATTTCAACTTTAAAGCTTTCTGGCTTTTGGAAGTCGTTTGTGTTTCGGGAACTTGATTACATATGCATTGTTATTATCATTATTTGTATTTTCTGATGAAAAAATACTGCAAGGTCTTCGGAATGAATCATTTATTAATCACTTGTCAGCTCAATTTTATGTATGAAAGAACAATTAATGTTTACTTTGAATAGTTATATACTCATGAAACCTTTATAATCATGACATGACACATGCCAGGAATATAAATGAGATTGTATGCATGCTTATGACAACAGTCATTAATTGTCTTTCGCTCAGTTATGTCATTTTAAGTGCAACGGTGACATTGTTTGAGATGTCTTTATGACATCTTGACATTTCCAAGATAACTTGTCATAAATTTGTCATAAATGACTGTTATGAGTCCATTATAATTGTGTCATGAATTTTATAAAAGCATAATTAATATTTAATGACATCTGAATGAAAATTCAAATTGTACCACTGTAGTTGAGGTCCACAAAAATATTAATGATGCTGTTATAAAATTATTTGACTGATATTGACACTTTACTGAGAAATTCAGTAACACTTTATTTTGACGGTCCATTTGAGTATTAATAGACTGTCTGCTTAATATCTGTTGATACTGCTCCTTCAACAGACATTGACTATAAGAAACTTTGCAAGTACATGTCAACTTACACTAACCTCAACCCCAACCTAACAGTCTACTTATAATCTAATGAGAATTAGTTGGCATGTAGATGCAATGTAACTTAAATTCAACAAACGGACCATCAACATAAAGTGTGACCAGAAATTCTAATGACAAATTCATTTTGTACCACTGAAAAAGTGATCAGAAAAATATTCATGACACAATTATAATGGCCTCATCATGACAAATCATGTTTATGACAAGTTATGTTGCCTTGGTAATGTCAAGCTGTCACAATAAAGATATTTCAAACAATGCCACTTTTGCTTTTAAAATGTCATAAGTGAGCTATTGACACTTAATGACAGTTGTCATAAGAATGTATAAAATCTCCATCATTTTCATAACGTGTCATATCATGATAATAAAGGTAACATGAAAGGTCTTATGAACACAGCATTCAAGTAAGTGTTACCACACTCTGCTGGGTTGAATTATTATATAGTAGGCCTACACTATGCTCTACTGTTTGTTGGATTTGTCTATATTTGATCCAACGTTGGGTTATGACAAACCCATTTGTTAGTGTAATATTACTTCTTGGCATAAAATAATCTGTAGAAAAAACTGAGCCACTTGAAATTTGACATTTTCTCTAGATGTACTGGAGCAATATCAAAGTATTAACAATTCTTTCGAAGTTTAAAAATATTATTTAGCTTTTTTTCAGAAAATGGCATTTTATTTTTCATTTGTTGTGATTGAAAATCAGGGTTATTCCACCCAATAATGACTTAATTACTCTCATTCATTCATTCATTTTTCTTTTCAGCTTAGTACTTTTATTAATCAGGGGTCGCCACAGCGGAATGAACCGCCAACTTATGCAGCATATGTTTTACACAGCGGATGCCCTTCCAAACTTACTCTCTTTAACTGAAATTAAGCATGGGTGTTTTGTTTTCTGAAAATGATTATAAATATGTCCAAAAAATTGCACTTTTTATTGTATGCAACAAAAATGCCCTGAATTTGTCTTTTTAAATTAGGAAGAAGTATTATTTTTAGTTTACAGAATACAGAAAAAAAATTGTGCTACCTAAATGTGTAACTATAAATGTGATCCTGGACCACAAACCCAGTTATAAGGGTACATTTGTGAACATTCATACAACATCTGAAAGTTTAATAAACAAGCGTTCAATGTTTGATTTGCTGATACAGTGTAAAAAATATTTGTAAATGATCAGTTTTACGTATCTTGCTATTCATGTTTTTCAAATTCATTTCTTTATGCTTTTGAATTGCATCATGGGACCTTGATATTTCCTCATACAACCTTTGATGTTGAAAAGTTAGAAAAAGTGACTTTTTATTGACATTTTCAATAGTTTGAAGTGATATATTGTCTGCACTGGTGTTGTAAACTACGATGACCGGATAATAAACTGACAGTAATTTTTTCAGTTGTTTTATGGACAATTTGCTATATATTATTTCTTATAATAGTTTCAAACTACTAAAATATCAATAAAAGTCACTTTGAGTTGAATTTTCAACTTCAAAAGTTGACAGAGCAGAGATCAAGGTCCCATCATTCAATTTATAACCATAAATAAACTGAAAAAACTGAATCCCAAAATATGTAAACTGTTAATTAACAGATTTATTTTTACAGTTTATGACTGTAGGAAGGCGACGCGGTGGCGCAGTGGGTAGCACGTTCGCCTCACAGCAAGAAGGTCGCTGGTTCGAGCCTCGGCTGGGTCAGTTGGCATTTCTGTGTGGAGTTTGCATGTTCTCCCCGTGTTCGCGTGGGTTTCCTCCGGGTGCTCCGGTTTCCCCCACAAGTCCAAAGACATGCGGTATAGGTGAATTGGGTAAGCTAAAATTCTCCGTAGTGTATGTGTATGAATGGGTGTGTATGGATGTTTCCCAGAGATGGGTTGCGGCTGGAAGGGCATCCGCTGCGTAAAACATATGCTGGATAAGTTGGCGGTTCATTCCGCTGTGGCGACCCCAGATTAATAAAGGGACTAAGCCGAAAAGAAAATGAATGAATGAATGAATGACTGTAGGACTGTTGTGGGCGAGACACAAAATATCAAAATATAGAGAAAGACTAAATTAGTCAAAAATTGAGTTTTGATATTTACAATATATCTTCATGCACGATCTTTACTTCACTTATCCTAATGATTTTTTTGGCATACAAGAAAAATTTAGCATTTTGACCCATACAATGTATTTTTGGCTAATATACCCATGCAACATAAGATGGTCCAGGGTCACAAATGCTGAATCCAGAAAAGTGGCCTCTTAATATTTTCCATAGCTGTATTATTTATTTGTTGATGTCTAAAGTGCAGCGATTCACCACTGAAACATTTGAATATACACATAACTTTAATGCAATCATAATTTTCACATTTGAACTCTGTACAAACAATAATAATAATAATAAATAAAAAACTTTAGGGGAGGGGGGAAATCACACATTCACATCAATGAACATCATGACATTACTGGTCCATATTGAGGATGAAGATGACAAAAACATGATAGGTTATGACTTTACACTGGCCTTCCTCATGCTTCTGCAATGAACGAGTGCAGTTCGGAAAGGCAAAATAATCATCCCGTTTACTGGAGCTGCATGTCGAGGTTGTATAAACTAGTAGCTTCAAAAAAAAACCTGTTCATTCAGCAGCCAATCACAAATCAACATCTACTGAAGTGCAGAAAGATGACGGAAACATGGAAAGAAAGAAACATGTACAGGATTCTCACTCGGTTTGGTATGGAAGCCCATTTCTGCCACACAAGGAAAGAAAATCATGCTTTTTGGACAATCAATCATACATGAAAAGTAGAAATTATGAGATAAAAAGTGAAAATATGAGATAGTAAGTCAGATTTTTGAGATAATGTTGAAATTGTAAGATATTAAGTTGAAATTAAGAGGTAAGAACTATAGTTCATTTATAAAAATGTAAAAATATAACTTTGAAAAAATGCCATGAGATAAAAAGTGAACTGTCAGTTGACAAAATTCAGTTGACTTAAAATGTCAAACATATGAGAGTCGTTATGATAGACGTAATTATGCAATTAAAAAAGGGCATCATGACATCAATTGATAAACGACAAAAAGTCAAAAATGTCAAACATTCTGAGATAAGTTGACATCAATCATACTTTTTATCATACTACAACGTTTTCTTACAGTTATAAGATTGGTAATTATGAGGTAAAAGAATTGAATATGATGTCAGGTGTAATAAATAAGAGTTGAATTTGTCATGAAAATGAGATAAAAAGTCATATTTATGGTTTAAATTAAGTTAAGAAATGTTTTAAACAGGAGATGCTATTTGGATACAAAATGTAAATGAGTAAAATGTTTTATTTATGAGACAAAGGTGTTATGATAAAATATTGGCAAAAAGTTAAAAATAGGACAAGAATTTGACTCCTAATTATCACTTCTGTTAATATTACAATCATCAAAATCATGTGAATTTTGTCAATTTCTATTATGATATTATGACTTTTTAATAATTTACTTTGTGAATTAAAAATGCACGTCAATTTAGAGATAATTATTTGATTCCTAAACATTGTCATAACTTTATTTAATCATTTCGACATGTCAATTCAGCCTAATGTCACTCATAATATACACACTTCATAATCACCATCCAGACTTTTCATCTTAAATGTGATCACTTTTTATCTCACCAGTTTCATTTTTAACCATAATTTTGTCTTCATAAGAATGACTGACTTTTCATCTAATAATTTTCACTTTTCGTCTGATAAATGACATAAAACTTTTATCAAAAATATGAATTCAAGTCATGCATGCGTTTGAATTTTACAAATAGTTGTCATGTTTTATGTCATACACTGTAAAAAATGCTGGGTTCCACACAAATCCTTCATGTTGTCCCAACACAAATCGATTAAGTTAACTTAATCGTTTTTACAAATGTAAGTGGATTCAATATAAAACAATTAGGTTGTCTCAAAAACAACTTAAGAATTGTGTTGTTTCAACTGATTTTAAATAAGTGGTTTAAACAATCAGCAAATGTCTTTTTCTGAGTGATATTTCATGAGCAAGCGTGACTTTTTTTTCCCCCTCACGGGGTGGAAATGGGCTTCCACAGTTTGGTAATATACATCACACAGTGATCATATAAGAACAGGCACATTCTATTCATAGTCACGACGCTCCATCAAAGCAGAAACTTTCCTGCACCTCAAAAGCAGAGACACACAAGCACTTGCAGAGCGACATCTAAACCCAAACCAAAGAAAGAAAAAAGAAAAAAAAAACAAAGCAACTGGGCTTTTACCGTCCCTCAGGAAACCCTCAGTCCTGAAGTATTGACGACATTTTACTATGAGCATCACGTCACTTTTGAACGGTCACAAAACGTCTGAAACCATGATCCTCACAGAGATGCTGCTGTTGAGAACACCAAGAGCGCAGGTAATGAGCATCACGTCTGCGTTTCACTGCAAACTGATAGCGTAATGTCACTATCGTCCTACTCGCCGCAGAAATGAGGAAACAGTATTGTGGTTTTCTTCAGTGCTCCATTCAAATCAATGACATGGAGATCAAGAGGAAGCTGGGAAACAGAGGAAAGGTTTGAAGGGGTAGAGTTCTCAGAAATAGACATCTTCTGTTATCACTTACCTGTCTTTTGTGTAGTCGTTGGAACGAAAAAAAAAGATGCTTTGACAAATGTTTGGGCTACTCTTTTCCATACAATGAAAACAAATGGTGCCCTTGAATAAAGCACCATAAAAGTATAAGTGGTCCACGGGAGTTATTCACTATATTCTTCGTCTTCTGAAGCCGGAGGGGCAAACAGACTAAAGTAAAAAAAAATTAGCTTGAAAGCTGTGGTCACCATTCACTATCATTGCATGAAAAAGAGCAGCTTGCACCCATCATGCTTATTTATTTACTGTATATTATTCTGTATGCATGTATGTCTATGACATTTTGGGTTTTTTTTATTTCAATTTTAGTTCATTCATTTTCCTTTGGCTTAGTCCCTTATTTTCAGGGGTTATCACAGCGGAATGAACTGCCAACTATTCCGGAATATGTTTTACACAGCGGATGCCCTTCCAGCTGTGTACTGGGGAACACCCATACGCTCTTCATTCACACACACACATACACTACGGCCAATTTAGTTTATTCAGTTCACTTATGTCTTTGGACTGTGGGGGAAACCAGAGCACCCGGAGGAAACACACGCCAACACGGGGAGAATATGCAAACTTCACACAGAAATGCCATCTGGCCCAGCCGGGACTCGAACCAGCGACCTTCTTGCTGTGAGGCGACAGTGCTAACCACTGAGCCATCGTGCCGTCTCAATTCGAGTTTTTTTATTATATATTTTTTTTTTTTATTAAGTTTACTGAAAATAATAAATATTTGCTTGTGGAAATCTATTATATGTCATGCGACAAAAATGGATTTAGTTTAATGGCTTTAATTTTACTCAACTGTAATCAACCTGGTTTGAAGTACTAAAATAATTCATTTTAAATCAACAAAAACTAAAAACGATATTTCCATTTACAAAAAAATACTACTAATAATGAAAACTAAACTGTACAATTACGTATATTTTTACACAGTAGTCAACAATTGAAATGGATCAAAAGGGTTTTTCAAAATTGTACTTAAACAAGAATGGGTGTTGTCGAGGGCTTTGAATAATTTCGGCTTGACTGTATATGTATTCATTCATTTATTCATTCATTCATTCATTTTCTTTTCGGCTTAGTCCCTTTATTAAACAGGGGTCGCCACAGCGGAATGAACCGCCAACATATCCGGCATATGTTTTTACGCAGCGGATGCCCTTCCAGCTGCAACCCATCACTGAAAAAACACCCATACACTCTCATTCACACACATACACTACGGACAATTAAGCTTACCCAATTCACCTATAGCGCATGTCTTTGGACTTGTGGGGGAAACCGGAGCACCCGGAGGAAACCCACACGAACACGGGGAGAACATGCAAACTCCACACAGAAACGCCAACTGACCCAACCGAGGCTTGAACCAGCGACCTTCTTGCTGTGAGGCGATCGTGCTACCCACTGCGCCACCGTGTCGCCCTGTATATGTATATATATAATATATCTTATGTTGTATATGTAATGTAATTAAGAAATAAACAAATATATAAACAAAATTGTGCCCAACACCATTTATGCTCCTGAGGAATAAAAAAAGAAAAGAAAAAAAGATTTCGACCAACACCAGGGTGAGTAAATGATAGCAGAATTGGCCTTTTTAAAAGAACTACCCCCTTTAAACAAACCGTAGAAGAAGAAAAAAAACGAGTTCTGGTCTCTGAATGCATAACAGACTGGACAAACACTTCACAGAAGGGTCACTACAGAGGGAGAGAGACGAAGGGGCGAGCGAGAGCACAGCGTCACTGCTTGTCCTGTTCTTCTTCTTCCTCCTCTTCCTCATCAAAAGAAAGGGCTCCAGAAGTGTCGGAGATGCTCCGGCAGTGTCTGTACCAGCGAATGACTTCCTGAAAGACGTTGTCCTCTCCTTCCTCCACCTCTCTGTCGTCCTGGTCGTCCTCCTCGGGCGATAGGCCGGACTCCGAGTAGGATGTGGAGTAGTAGCAGGAGTCTCCTTTGCTCCACAGAGGCCTGCGCTCTGCTTTGTGAAGCGCACACGTGGCCTGTTCACCGTCTGCTTCTGAAAGCTGGAGCTCCTGGGCCACCGCTGGCTCTTCGTCCGGGTTGAGCAGGTCTTCAGTGTCCGTCTGAATGAGAGGGAGTTCAGACATGTGCGATTCGGTCTGATTTGACAGCGAGCATCTCTGATTGGATAATACAGCGTCTGAGGGAGGAGCAAAGGGTGAGAATACCTATAGATGCGGGTCAGAAGATGGAGACAGAAAGATGGCATGAAGGACAGATGGTAACAAAAAAAAGGAGAAATTGATGAGATTGTTCACTCGGAAATGAAAGTTGATGGCAATTTATTGACCCTCAGGTCATTCTAGATGTTTACATTTTTACTTCAGTACAGCATTAAAGTCTATGTGAAATTAAAATTTAACATATTTATTCTGCTAGCTCACATTGTTAGGGGAATAATTAATCTGTGCAAGTTAATCAACTGAACAAAAAGGTTGTTTTGGTAATCTTTAATCAAAGTCTGACCATTTGCTTCTGCATTTGGAGTGCTGGTCCTTCTGTTAATGTCTATCTGATGGCTTCCATAGCTGCTGTATATCAATATTTATTTAATAACCACACCACTCTTAGGGAATGAAGAACAAAAGAAAGCCCACCCCCTACTCAATATTCTGTTTTAGTTGAAAGTACATCAACATACTGATTCTTCCAATTTATGCAGAATTGATGCAATATTTTGAGTAGTTTAGTAGATCCTATACAGAGACTCAAATGGAGTATTAAATGTAGTAATTAGGGCTGGACGATATTAGGAAAGACATTGCGATATTGTATTTTTATACAATATATATTGCGATACTGAATAAATAATTTCACCAGATGAAATGAATAGCTCTATTTGGAAAGAATTCATAACTTTTATATATATTTGTATCATTTTGTATGAGAGCATCTACATAAAATATAATAAACCAATCACAAACATTGAGAAATACAGTAGAGCAAAGACACTGTACAAATAAAATATACAGCGCTTTATGATTTTCTGGAAGTCTAGCAATATTCAGATACACAAATTAATAATCAAATGCAAAATAACACTCTATAGTCTTCATCATATATTTACCAAAAATACAATAAATCTTTTCTAAAGTTAGAAACATTACAAATGTTTTGGTAACTTTATGGTTAAACGTTGCAATGAGTCCACAAACCATGAGTGTTTTCAAATGTGGCTCCCGGTCATCTATAATACTGGCTCGACATTGCAGATCCTGCGATGTGACTATTGCGAATGTGTTTACTGTGATACCGACGCTGAAACGATATATTGTGCAGCCCTAGTAGTAATGTTGTATATAATGTTTAGTTTCTTGCACAGACCAATGGTTTTGCTTCATAAGACTTCAATGTATGGTCAGGAGCAATGGATATTCATTTTACATTGCTTGCATATATTTTTTGACTCTCAAAATGCCAGTAGTTGTTGGTTTGCATTTTATGAATCAGCTAAAATCTTCTTTAATGTTCTACTAAGGAAAAATAGTCAGCTAGATCGTGGATGGCCTGAGGTCAAGTAAATTAACAGCGAATTGTCATTTCTGGGTGAACTGTCCTTTTAAGACAAGCAGAAACACAATAACAAAAGTGTGGAAGAGATGAATAGAGACAAAACTGCTGATGTTCAACAGAAATACCCCAAAACAAAACATTCGTTATGATATCTGAGGAATAGACAAACACACACAGTCTGCAAAATGTATCTGGACATAAAATGTCCAAAGATCAAACCCAGAGGCATATACAAGTATAAAATGGCAATACATAGATGTTAAAATAAAATATAAATATTTTGTAACATTATAAATATCTTTACCATCTTTACCTAATTTAATAAATCCATGCTGTTTAAGAAAATTAATTTCATATTAAAATAGAATCAATTTGACAAATATTCTTTAATCATGTACGAAGCTCTATATGATATTTGGGTCACACTTTAGTTTTAAGATACAATTCTTGATTTTAACAAACCATTAACTAAGACTTTTAAAATAATAAATACTAAGTTGCTGCTTATTAATATTTATTAAGGTAGTAGTTGAGTTTAGGTATTGAGTAGGATTAGGGATGCAGAATAAGTGCTAATAAACAGCCAAAATATGTATAATAAGCATGTTATAAGCCAGAAGTTAGCAGTGGGAACTGGTACCTAACCTGAAGTGTTAGTGATATTTACTTAGACATAACATCTGTATCTGGTTTAATCATTAAGGAAGTTTCTAGGCTCACCTGAGCTCAGAGTAGTTGTGATGGGTTCATAATTTAGAGGGGGATCTTCTTCATAAGACTCTTCCTCCATCTCCTCCTCATCTACTGAAGTCCACGCACGGAGCTTCGCCTCAGCAATAGCAAACTGCTCCGCCACACCTAAAAAAAAAAAGTGGAACGCTATTGAATGACACTGAACTTTACAAAGACATTAATTACAAAGACAGCAGTGCAACAAAATCTCTTTTTAATCAGCGTTGGCGTTAACGTTTTCTGATGAGACTTTTGTCCTCATTGAACAAAAGGGTGCTGCTGAGAGGTTTGGCTGTGTTAAAAGCACTTAAAGTAGAGTTCCCTCCACTAATATTGGCCCTCTTGGGAAATATGAGCAAAGGAGGCTGGTCTTTATTGTTTAACTTTTTGACCTTTGCTCAAAATATCAACATGAGTTTGTTTTGGTGAGAGTAGAGGCTTTTTTCTTGAAAACCTTTCAAACTGTAATGTAGGTGATCTCGGATGGTAGTTTTGGAGACTTTCTGACAGTAATTCTCCAGATGTGATTTTTGAAGATTTTTCTGACTACTTGCACCTCTACAGTGCAACGGGATAAGACAAACCCACATAATGCTTACAAAGCACCAAAAAAAAAAAAACCTTGCTGGTTTAAAGTCTGTTTTTTTAAGAGTGTTTTACAACAGAACATGGCTCAACCAATCAGAATCAAGGAACAACTGATTTCATAAAATGTTAAATATCATTGGGAATCTACTTCAAAAATGAAGTAGCTCCTATGAATTTATAGGGGTGCCAATATTTGTGACACACATTTAAGCAGTGGTGGAAAGAGTACTGAAAAATCATACTGTAAAAGTACCATTACTTGGCAAAACAGTGCACGTAGAGTAAAAGCATCTGATCTAAAGTTCTCAAAGTAACAGTTAAAATTACTCAATCTAAAATACTCAAGATTAGTATTACACTGTGAAATTTATTCCACCTTATACAATGAAAAATGAAAAATGTAGCTTACATTAGTGCCATTTTCGTTTAAAGGTGTTTCTTAGCGTACCTTAAATAATTTGCTATTCATAGACTATAAATTTAAAATGTGAGAATCATTTAATCTGAGAACACATTACATTAATATATGCACCTACAATAAGCTAACAGAAAGCAGATTAATGCGTTTACATGTGGAGTGAAATTTGTGTTGCCTAAGAGGCAAAAAATTAGTTGTGATGATGTTAATGCTAGAGTTCTGCATCTTGAACCCTGACTAACAAGCTAAGACTGTCCAACAGTTACCATCGGAAAGCAAGCTCGTGCAGCACTGATAGAATACATGCAATTTGTGCATGTATTTGAAAACGTAATGTGCATGTAGTTGTTATTTTGCGATTTCAGTCATCATACAGTAAGCATTCTTCATCTCATCAATCACATGCAGTCTAAACAGTCTCTGGGTCATTGCATGTAAAGATTATGCATCTTCTTGAACACTTTTGATGCTTACACACTTTTGCTGCATTTATAAAGAGTCCTAAAGTGTCTTGGGGTTCGTCAACATTGATTTTTGGATGCACAATTTGGCTGGACAGGAATCACAGGACTATTAAAAATAAACATATAAAGACTGCAGATTGAAGGAAATTAGTGCAGTAAAAGCACAGATAAAGAACTAAAAATGTACTCAAGTCAGGGTGCCAACTACGGGGGAGCTAAGGCGGAGCTCGGCTCCCCTAATTAAGGCATGGGCTCCCCTGAAAACATGATTTGTGAAATTTTGGGGGTCTCAAAAAATATTGACATTGTGTTATTTTGAAGTGTGGTTTCAGTATTGTGTAATGTGATCATGGATTATTATGTGTAGAAGTGCAAAAATATCATTCATGCAGATTGCGTTGGCAATTTACACTTCACTTAAAAAAAAAAGATAACTACAAGCTATTCTTGGCATGAGCATCAAGGAGTGGGGGCGCAGTCCAGTCATGTCCAGTCCAGTCATGTCAAAGTCTAACAGCCAGATGCTTTCATATGGACGTTGAGACACTGCTTTTTCATTTTCCGAAACAAATGATGTTACGTTGTGTTTTGTTTTATTTGCTTCATACAGTAGGCCAGTACAATGTTCTTTTTTTTAAACACTGTGACATTGCTGCAAACATGTTGAACAATTAAGCTGAAAGCAGGTAAACTTCACAAAACGGAACACCTTTCAATGGTGTTTCTGTCATTTTCGAATTCGCGATTATGTTTTACTGGAGTGAAAAGTGAGATCCCATGACATTCTGTAGGCCTATGTAAAATAAAAAAGCATATGCTGTCCTTAATTCCATCATCTCAAGCTTATAGAGTGAATAGAAAAATGACAGGCTACATGACGAGCTTATTTATTTTGTTGTTAAGTGAAACATATTTGTGTTTGTTGATTTTATATAAATGAATGTATTCACAGAAGCACTGCAGGTAAAACGATGTTCTGTTGTTTAGGCTGCTGTTGTTTGTGCATGTAAAAATAAATCCCTCAAAAGATATTTTCAAGGGTCAAAGAAAGTTATTGATGGGAAAAACAGGCGCGTAACAAGAAAGTAAATCGAATTACTTTGTAATACTAGTTACATATTATTGTAATATTAGTATAAATTTTGTTAAACTGCTTAGTAAAGTACCATTCCTTAGAAAAAACACTTAATTACAATATTTTGAGTATTTGTAATTTACTAAACGTTATACACTGTGTTATATACTGCATTGTGTGTGAGTGTGTGCACGCGCATATGGGTTTGTTGAGAATTTTCTTTTAGATATTTTGAGCAAAAGGTTAAATAATAAAGTTGTTGTTTTTTCCACTAGCCTCTTTGCTTTGCTGGTGGAGGGCACAGTAAATCCTAAACTCAGCAGCCAAATACACGGCAGTCAGGAAAGTGATGACAGCCAAACATGCGGCAGAGTATAAAAGTGAAGTAAAAGGAGGAGAGCTGGAAGACAGGATGAAGTGAAGTGACATGCAGGATCAGCAGGTGTAGCTGTGTGACTGTGTAATCTCATTTAACACCATCTGCTGAGTCTAGAAAGCCTTCAGCTGCATCAAGATGCTGACTGACACCTGCGACAACTCCTGTTGCATATATTACTGCAATACTAACGCTACTACTAATGCTAATGCAACTACTATTATTACTACTACTACTACTAATATTACTACTACTACTAATAATAATATTAATACTTATTCTTATTAGTAGTAGTATAAACTTAAAAGTAAAATTATAACTTGTAATACCTACTATAAAAACTATTATATTATTACCTCATTATGATTTATTAAAACATGGTAATAATGATTATTATTAATAAATGTGAGGTCAAAAACTGTATTCATGTGAATGCGTTACAAACAGTATATAATTGTGTGTGTGCGTGCGTGCGTGTGTGTGTGTTACAATTGTTACATTAAAATAATGTAATAATACAGTAATTATAATAATCACATGAACTGACTGTTAAAATTATTTAGATTAAAAAATCATCATATATGATATATGTACATAGATTGACAGATAGAAGCATTGTTTTATTAACATTATTAATAATAATAATAATAATAGTAATAAATATTCTCAGTTAATCAATTACAATTAATTGCAAATTGTAGTAACAGTTTATTATAATATATGTGAGGTGAAAAACTGCATTTTATATATATATAGTAATATTTAAATAGGTAGATGAATAAGGGGCTGTTTACATATTACTTCTTTTACTTCGTTATTTCCCATGGGGGCAGCACAACAAGCTCACATTTTCCAGGCGCACCTAGTTGAAATCTCAACTTTTCAGAATGCCACAAGTACGCTGCGAGTCATGTGACTAGAACTAACCAATCAGCTTCATACTTCGTATGGAATATACACATTTCAGTATTAACGGTAGACTAATTACCTCAGACAAACACAGAGCACCCAAACACTGCAGTGCTTTTTATTTTTCTCCAGAAATACAACTTGTCTCAGAGCTGCAGCAATGGTTTGTCAGTTTGTCATCCTCTGAGAGAATGGTCGCCTAGCAATAACAGATGCCACAAGCGCATTGGAAATGGTCACATACGCCATATGTGAAGTGAAGTGAAGTGAAGTGTAGTGTGGCCAAGTATGGTGTCCCATACTTGGAATTTGTGCTCTGCATTTAACCCATCCAAGTGCACACACACAGTTAGTGAACACACACATACCGTGAACACACACCCGGAGCAGTGGGCAGCCATGCTGCGGCGCCCGGGGAGCAGTTGGGGGGAACGGTGCCTTGCTCAAGGGACTCACCTCAGTCGTGGTATTGAGGGTGGTGGAGAGTGCTGGTCATTCACTCCCCCCACCCCCAATTCCCGCTGGTACCGAGTATCGAACCAGCAACCTTCGGATCACGAGTCCAACACTCTAACCACCAGGCCACGACTGCCCTGAACGGCCCCTAACAATGTTGAATTTAAAATGTAACATATATTCTTTCATAATAGCCCATGTATAAATCCCTGGTCTAGGTTTGTCTAGGCCAGTGGTGTCCAGTTCTGCTCCTGGAAGGCCACTGTCCTGAAAAGTTTAGCTCCTAGTATCCTAATTTAACACAGCTGATCCAGCTACTAAAGGTCTTACTGGACAGAAAGTTAGAAACTACCCTCCAGGACAGAGCTTTACACTGTAAAAAGCGATTAGTTGACTTTGCTTAAAAAAAGAGAGCAAACTCATTGCCTTATAATTATTAAGTAAACAAACTATGTGCATAAATATAAATGTTAAGTTAAATCAATGGGTTTGCTGACTTTTTTTAAAGTAAAATCAGCTTGTTGCTTTTTAGGCAGCATGTTTACTCAATTATTTAAAGTAAAGTAACTAATCGCTTTTTACAGTGTATCCAGAGTCATCCAGTACAGACTCACCGGCAGCGAATCGGGCCTCCTGCTCTCCTTCACTCAGATGGCTGTACGAGTTGAAGTGGGACTGCAGTGTCGCAGACGGAGGGTCTAAAGGCTTGGACCAGCCCTTCCACTCGATCAGATGAGCCACACGACCCTGAGCCATGGCTGTGGGTTTGGTCACGTGGTCCTTCACCACCTGAGAGATTCCTGACAGG
This sequence comes from Danio jaintianensis, assembly GCA_903798115.1. NCBI lineage: Eukaryota > Metazoa > Chordata > Actinopteri > Cypriniformes > Danionidae > Danio > Danio jaintianensis. The sequence goes on along the minus strand of CAIGQV010018257.1, from coordinate 1,353,448 downwards.
CAAAACCCAAGAGATCAGTCTGTCACCAAAACACACACACACTGAACACACAGGTCATTCACACGCTACCATTAAATGAAGATCTGGCCAGAGCTGCGATTTCCTGGATGCTGAGGGCTTTTCTTGACTTGGGGAGCATATCAATAGGGTCATCAACCTGCAGAAATGGTAACATACCAAATGACTATGAAATTCAGCATGTTATGCAAGTTCAGACACGCAACTGTAAAAAAAAAAAACAATCTTGAATGATGTTACTTTAAATATATATTATTTAATTTAGGTGTATTCAAAATCCTTTATAGCTGTATATTTGTTATTTTTAAACTGTATTCAAACAGTATGTAAATATAGCTAAAGCAAAACAATAGTAGTAGTACATAATCATTGATGATATAATTATTTAGAGACCTTTATTCCATGTTATTATTATTCAAATCCCAAATCAAAACACATTTACACTGCTTCAAAACATTTATATTTAAAATTAATGATGTTCTTTAGAATTTTCTGTTCTTCATGGAAACTTCAGGATTTTAAAAAATGTATATATAGTTTTTTGCTCAAATCAGCATATTATAATGATTCCAGAAGAATCATGTGACTGAAGGCAAGTAGTGATGCTGAAAATTCAGCTTTCAGCATGTCAGGACAGGCCTAATTCCAGCTATTTATTCTAACCGGGGTTGTTTCGGATGACCGCAATTGCTGCAGTTCCTTTAACAGCCTTTAAGGGTGAGACAAAAAATACAGTGGCACTGTTCCAAACGTATGTGTCTTTTACTTTCACTTTCAAATTCACCAGACACAGCATTTCATTAGGAAGGGCTCATCCCTATCCATTGCATTTGTACAGCGTCTCTACTAATTACTGTAGTTTAAAAACGTCAAACACCAGCAATGCCAGAAACTCATTTTTGCTATCTACTGTATGCCATTTCGTGTTTTAGGCCATTTAGAACATTTACACAATGTAAAAAAAAAAAAAATTATATATATATATATATATATATATATATATATATATATTCATTCATTCATTTTCTTTTCGGCTTAGTCCCTTTATTAATCCGGGGTCGCCACAGCGGGATGAACCGCCAACTTATCCAGCATATGTTTTAGGCAGCGGATGCCCTTCCAGCTGCAACCCATCACTGGGAAACATTCATACACAATCATTCACACACATACACTACGGACAATTTTAGCTTACCCAATTCACCTATACCGCATGTCTTTGGACTTGTGGGGGAAACCGGAGCACCCGGAGGAAACCCACGCGAACACGGGGAGAACATGCAAACTCCACACAGAAATGCCAACTGACCCAGCCGAGGCTTGAACCAGCGACCTTCTTGCTGTGAGGCGAACGTGCTACCCACTGCGCCACCGCGTCGCCCTATATATATATATATATATCAATCATTAGAATTAAAAATGCATACTTACATACAAATATATCAAAAGTAATTTTATTTACAGCATACGTTCAGGTTTGGCCATATGTTTAATTTCTGTATGGCCCTCAAAACAGACAATTAATCATCAATGCACCAAATCATACAAATCCATCATCAAAGCACCAGAACAAACAATTAATTGCGTAAATGTTATTATTTTTATAGACAATTAATTATTAGTCAAACTTCATAATAGTGACAGCCCTTTTTCAGGAGTATATTACATTTTGGTCACACTTTACAGTAAGGTTTCATTAGTGAATGTTAGTTAATATATTTAAATGAACAAGCAATGAACAATACTTGTACAAAATTTTATAACTATTTACTAATGCATTATTAAAAATTCTAATCTGTGCATATTAACATTAGTTACACTCAATGAACTAATTTATTGCCATTAAATAGCCTTAACAAATAGGAATAAATACTGTAATAATAGTATTGATCATTGCTTGTTCATATTAGCAAATACACTGACCAACATTATCTAATGAAACCTTATTGTAAAGTGTTAACTACATCTTAATAGTCACATTAGACTTTTCAGAAACTTAGAAATATGACTAACACTATCTCAAGCAAAATATATTTAACTTTTTAACAATTAAAAAGATAAATACATGTGTACAAATTACTAAACGCTGTAAAGTACTGTTAAGAAAAACACCACCACCACAAACACATTTCTTCCAAAAACCTGCTGTGAAAGTCTCACACACAATTACTTTCCTAGTATCCCACTTAAACACCCGCTGGGGAACAATATTGGACCCCATCAATAAATCACCACCCAAACCTCCTACCTTTTGACATGTCCTCACGTGTTTCTCTCTCTCAGTGTACGGACGCATCGCAGAAAGCTGCCGTTTCCACTCAAGACACAAATACAGAACAACAAGAGCTCAACATGAAAGCAAACGCTCTAAACCCAGAGCAAACTCAATCTCCACCTCAGAAACAGATGCCAAATCCACAATTAACCCTTTGACAATTCACTCGCACTCATCCAAGCTGAAGCATATGTTAGTCACATGAGCTGTGAGAGATCAGCCGCACATAATCAAAGCAGCTTATGCCTCAGACATATTTGGCCAATCAAAACTCTTCCGGTGGCTTGTTCATTTGCAAACGGCACTTGCTGGCATGTCAGATAATATTAGCCCACAGGTTGATAACAAAAAAAAGTCTGGCCACAGCTGGGGGCTAATAACCCCTGGCATTTGACATTAATGGCTTACATGATAGAAATGCGAATTGACAAGTGACATTCATCAGTTTAAATAGAAAACGGATGTGTTTGATGAGTTACAAGGCGGCTGTTTGCTGTCCTTTCAAGGTTATTCACGTAAACAAAAACTGAAACTAAGATTAAAACTATAGGTCAAAAAAAAGTTTTTTTAACTGAAATACAATAAAAATTTTATAATGAATAATAACCTAAAACTAGATGAAACTAATGACAGTTATTGAGAAACAAACTGAAATATAAGAAAAAAAGTTTAAGAATTAATAACTGTCAGATTTGCTGACCTTTCCCTGACTTCCACTGACTAAAAATGTCCATGACCAGTAAAAAGCAGCATCTTTTATCGATGTTACATTGCATCTGTTTAGGACACAGTGCTAAATCCCAAAACAAAGCTGGACTGGAAATTAGACTGAATTGCTTAATTAAATTCAAGGGCCTTTACAATCTTTTTAATTAGCTAAGAACTTAATACATCATTAATTAAAACATTAAACAATGATCCATTTATACAAATCTAAGACTTTAAATACATGACTATATACTGGTTGCAGAAGCTAAACAATTGTCAAAACAACAGTAATTGTTAGGTCAGAGACCACTTATGCTACCTAATATAGGCTACACTTTTATGAATAATTTGAAATATTAACTAGCTAGCTAGGGCATCACGATGGCGCAGTGGGTAGCACGATCGCCTCACACCAAGAAGGTCACTGGTTCGAGCCCCATCTGGGTCAGCGGCATTTCTGTGTGGAGTTTGCATGTTCTCCCCTTGTTTGCGTGGGTTTCCTCCGGGTGCTCCGGTTTCCCCCACAAGTCCAAAGACATGCAGTGTGTGTACATGGTGTATGTGTGTGAATGAGAGTGTATGGGTGTTTCCCGGTGATGGGTTGCAGCTGGAAGGGCATCTGCTGCGTAAAACATATGCTGGATAAGTTGGCGGTTCATTCTGCTGTGGCGACGCCAGAATAATAAAGGGACTAAGCTGAAAAGAAAATGAATGAACTAGCTAGCTAATGTTATAGCTAAATACCACTTTTTGTTCTGATAACCTGTATGACCAGTGGGACAAACAGCCTGGTGACTGCGTTTGACTTAAATGACTGCCAATTGACAAGCGGGAAAGGAATAAAATGGCATTTAAAAAATCAGCCTAATCATAACAATAGGCAAAACATGTGTTACAGAAAAATAGCATTTTGATAAATAGGATGCAAGATGTTAAATGATAACCAAAATTCCTATTCCACGACTTAAACAAAAAAAATATTAAATTCCCTGACTTTCAACGTCTTCAATAAACCTATTAAAATACCATGACATTACAGAAATTCCATGACTCCTTGGAACCCATAATAAGCGCTTGTCTTGGTGGAAAACTTGCATATCAGTCAAACAAAAAAAATTACTTTTTTCTCATCTGCCAAAAAATATAAACCATGTATGTTTACCAATATGTCTTTTCATCTTTAATATGATTATGAACGGTTTACATTTAAGTTGCATTTGTATGATTTTACGTTCATGCATTTTTGCTGCTTGTTCAAACTACTTATTTAAAATGTGCTGAAACGACACAATTCTGGGAAAAACTTAATTGTTTTATGTTCAATCCACTTAAATTTGTTATGTTAACTTCATCAATTTGTGTTGGGACAACATGAATAAATCATGTGGAATGCTGCATTTTTACAATGTACAGCGTTTTCATTCGAGCTATTATTTATTTTTATTGCTAAAAGGTTTACACAAAAGTACACTGTAAAAAATTCTGAGTTCCAAACAATCAATTTGTGTTTGTAAAACATGAAGGAATTAAGTCAATTTATTCATCTTTACAAATTTAACTGGATTGAACATAAAACAATTAAGTTGTCACAAAAAATCTCATTTTAAATAAGTAGCTTGAACAAACGTCATTTTTTGAGTGTAATGTAAACTGTACAAAAAATAGTTTTACCCTGAAAGTGTTCTGTTACATCAGCTATAATTATTAAAACTAAAACTGAGACTAAAAGGAGAAAAACTTTGTAGAAGTGTTTACAAAACAAAAACTAAACTATCAAAACCATCAACAAAACCAACTAAAACTAAACTGAAAATGTATAGCAAATGAAAAAAGAATACTGAAATAAAAAACAATAAGATTGAGTGCTTGTGCTGCATGCATTTCATAAATGCAGATCAAGTTTCTATTTTCAAACAATCAGGTGAGGCGAAGCATTCGCGAGCCTCCAAAACAAAAGTAGGCCACTGTGTCATGCATATCATGGCACGTTTAATCTAAATCCACCCTCGCAGAAGCAAATCGCACAGGTGGTTTTGACTCGCACGTGCCTGACGTCAAAGTCTCGGACGCAGGTAGATGTGCTTAAGTCAGATTGGCCTCTAAAGCCCATAAGAAAAGCCGCTATAGTGAGGAAGACTGCAGAGGCACCAGATGCCTGCCATGCTTCAGCGCCGTATGTGGGTCAAATATTTCTTGCGTGATTTGGGGTTAGTCGTCACAGCAGAGAGAGACAGACACGGGCCACGGTGATCGTAATGAGGTCAATTAAACCTAAAGCAAAAGAGCTGGGCGTATTTTACTCTATTAACCTGGTATCGTATGCTAATACCATTGCTGCTTTAATATGGTAATGATTCGGTGCGACGCTAGTGAATAACACACACTCTACTCATCGGGTCATTCAGCCTGAAACATTTTCACACACTTTCAAAATGTTCTTTTTTTCTTCTTCCTCCACAGGCATTAGTGTACATGTCTAAATCATAAGACATTGTACTACAGTGGTATAATGTGAAAATAACAATATTGCTATGCTGCTGGATAAAAATGTTATTAATATGATACTAGGCTGAATAATTGTATCAAAAACATACTCTTGGTTTGGCCAAAAAATATAATTATAATAGTATGTCTAAACAAAACTACATGGGATTACCATAGTACAACAACTAAAAAAGACTGCCTTCTTTATTTTACAGTGTTCTTTTAAGAACTATTACTTATTAATTCATA
>CAIGQV010018257.1:1335982-1347314 GCA_903798115.1 Danio jaintianensis | reverse complement strand
TGCCAAGATGGGATTACTATTTACTATTAGCAAGGTTTTAAAAAGAATACAAGGCATTACAATATCAGAAACGAAAGGAAGATTCCACTGTGTTTTGATATGTTATTGTTAATTGTACATTTAACTACATGTGTGTATTATTTATTAGCAGTGTATTTTCTCTTCTGAGTAAAATTAGTGTTTGTTTTAGGTTTACTACATGCAATAATGCAAAGAAAAGTACATATAATGTAAAAAGAACACTGTAAAAATGTGTTACTGAAAGCAACATACATCTTGATACATATCTAAGACAGTCAAAATGCATACCAATAAATATGGTATTGCAGAGGTTCATGTCCAAAAAACAAGCAAATATGTTTTTACTATGGCACTATTTGTATGTACCCACAAAATCATAAAATATATTATTACATCCTACTATGTTCAAAAATATAATTCAGCAGATATTTTGCTTCAAAAACATTATTAACCTGGTACATGAGCAAAAACAAACATTCATTCATTTTCCTTCGGCTTAGTCTCTATTTCAGAGGTCGCCACAGCGGAATGAACCGCCAACTATTCCGCATATGTTTTACACAGTGGATGCCCTTCCAGCCACAACCCAGTACTGGAAAACACTCATACACACTCATTCACACACGCACTCATACACTACGGCCAATTTAGTTTATTCAATTCACCTATAGCGCATGTCTTTGGGGTGTGGGGGAAACTGGAACACCCGGAGGAAACCCACGCAAACACGGGAAGAACATACAAACTCCACACAGAAACACCAACTGACCCAGCCGGGACTCGACCCAGTGACCTTCTTGCTGTAAGGGGACACTGCTAACCACTGAGCCATTGTGCCACCCCAAAAACAAACAAACAAACAAAAAACAACAACATGGAATTACTATGGCATTATGTGCAGAAACATAGCACTAGCATGGTACATTCCAAAAATTGCAATAGAGCTTTTAGAAATAGGCATTCACTATGAAACTATGTCCAGATAAATTGTATTGACATGGTGCATACACACACTAAATAAATAAATAAATAAATAAATATTATTACCAAATGTCTTAAAACTAACATTGTAATGCTTAAAGCAATATACATGATATATGTTTAAAAAAAACACACAGACAGCGATGCATTATCCCAAAACATGGTGTTATCAAGGTACACATCGAGTGCAAACAAACATGACATGTATACATTTTTTATATTTTAAATGAGGAAAATAAACATGCGTTATGGACGTGACCAAAAAATTATGCAAGTTTACAGTATACAATATACTTTGCAGAAATTCTGTAAATTAAACTGCACAACCCAAAATAAATAATGCTAATCAAAAGTATAAGAGGTGGCTCTCTATAGAACAAAAATGTTTTTAGTTTTTTTGGACATTTTTTGCGTTTATGAGGAAAAAGCGGGTGTCACGGTGGCGCAGTGGGTAGCACGTTCGCCTCACAGCAAGAAGGTCGCTGGTTCGAGCCTCGGCTGGGTCAGTTGGCGTTTCTGTGTGGAGTTTGCATGTTCTCCCCGTGTTCGCGTGGGTTTCCTCCGGGTGCTCCGGTTTCCCCCACAGTCCAAAGACATGCGGTATAGGTGAATTGGGTAAGCTAAATTGTCCGTTGTGTATGTGTGTGTATGGATGTTTCCCAGTGATGGGTTGCAGCTGGAAGGGCATCCGCTGCGTAAAACATATGCTGGATAAGTTGGTGGTTCATTCCGCTGTGGCGACCCCGGATTAATAAAGGGACTAAGCCGAAAAGAAAATGAATGAATGAATGAGGAAAAAGCTTTGTTATGGATGTGACACCTCTCCGTTATTTATTTTATATATGCGAAATTGCCACGTGTGACTTTGGTAAATCAAATATTATTGTTTGAAAACATTGACAAAGACACTTTTGAGTGTTTTTACAGTACTGTAAAATACAAGCCTACACAAAAAAACATAGAAAGGGTTTCAATATTTTGATGAAAACTTGTTGACATGGTTGTAAAAGTGAAGTATCCATGATTTTGTAGTTTTGTATGGGTTATTTATTTATTGTTTGGTATACTGGTTAGCATTTGTTTAACCACTGTTTTACTATAAATTGTTAAACATGGTATCTCCACAGTATTTGTAAAAATGTGTGTTTTGTTTTAAACATTATCAGGTGCATTTTAAATTAAAAGATGAACAAACATAGTACTTCTAAAAAAATAAAAAGCAAAAAAAAAAAAACTACATATATACAAGAAAAAATAAACAAACATGATTTTACTACAAATAAAAACATGGTTATTGTAGTTAAACCACAAATGAACCATGGTTGTGCTACACTGGCCATAGCATAAAGGGATATGTGACAATTCTGTCATCATTTACTCATCCTTCAATTGTTTAAAACCTATTTGACTTTCTTTCTACTGTTAAACACAAAAGAAGATATGTTGGAAACCACTGACTTTCATAGAATTTGTTTTTCTTACTATGGATTTCAGTGGTTACAGGTTTTCAGCATTCTTCCAAATATCTTCTTTTGTGTTCAACGGGAAAAAAACAATCTTCAATCTTTGAAACCACACGAGGGTGAGTAAATAGTGAGTAAATTTTGGATGAACAATCTTTTTAACCGTGGTATTTATAACTGGTTATACAAACTGTAATAACAAACCATGGTTCATTTACGCAAGGGATATAAGAATAAAGGAATCAAATAAAATACACAAATAGAGGTCGTGCGTTGAGATTTGTTTGACAAACGAGCTGCAGCATCTAGAGCGGCGCGTGTGTCTGTGTGTGCCAAACAAACATACAAACACAATTAGCCTCGTAAGGTCAAATATATTACAGCAACCGCAACAGCAAATGTAGTTGCGGAGACTAAAATAGGCCACCTGAGCTCAGTTCATGGAAAGCAACACAATGCAGTTAACGCAATATAAAAGCCGGTCGTTATAGCAACAGGTAACCGTGAAGCATCATCTGTCCCTGAGCATCATTAATTCCCATTGACCATGAACAACACGCAGACACTGTGCTCGGTGAAATAAATCTCACCTACCGGGGTTTGTTTTTCCTCCATCTGTTTGTCTCCAAATCAACTGTTAGATTGGGCACAGCCAGCATCGTTCCAAACAGCATCAATCGGCTCGCCTGTTTCAGTGCAGCGCGACAGTGATGCCACAAATAATTGCGAATAATTGAGCGCTTTGCGATGATGGATCGGGCCCTGATAAACGAATCCCATCACAGAAGTGAGGGTGACACGACAGGACACAAGAACCCGAAGTGCATCAGCAGCCCCGAGACTGTCCGATTGATTGACGAGCAGATCATTTTCATAAACAACAGTGTGACAGCAACAGCGCGTTTGTTTCCTGGCAACAGGCTGATAATATTCGCGCATTGTACCTACGTGACGGCCTATTGCGAACCGAACAACACCAGAACAACAAGCACATGCGTTATTACAGTCGCCAAAAAAAACAACAACCGATGAAGTCGATGCGCATTTGGCCACTGAACCCTCACCTACCTTTAGATTTAGTTGGGGTAAAGCTGTCAAAAGCATTGCACATGGATACAGCATTAGCGTCGGGTCTGAGGGGAAGAATCGCGTCGCCGTCTTCCGCCGTGAATAACAGACACCAGCTTTTCTTCAGCATCAGAGACAGGGGCAGAAATGAGTGCTGTTAACCCACCAAACGCATCGTCCCCACCACACCGAGTCTCTCCGACAGCGTCATCCCACCTGTAATGCGGCTCTCTTAAAGACACACGAGTCTCTTTCACACGTACAGAGTCGACGAGCGGTGAGTGCGACTTACTATGGCAGGCCGTATTTACATTTATAGCCTGCTAAAGGGGAGGGGGAAGGGAGTTGCCATAATCCATATCCTAGCATTCAGAGATCAAAACATCATGATAATGACTGTTAATTGTAATCCAAATAACTTTAGATGAACATTAATAAGGTTCTAGCAGTGTTTCTAGACTAAATATGTAGAAAAATATTTGCAGACAATACAACATTATTTAATGTGTTCCTCATGATTTTCATTTATTTATTTTATTTATTTTTTGTAAATAAACATTCCAATTTTGGTTCTTGCAACACATAAAAAAAAAAAAAAAAAAAAAGTTGGAACTGTAAAGCATTTACCACTTTGTAATGTTGCCATTCTTTTTCACAACACTTAAAAGGCGTTTAAGTGTTGTGAAAGGGACTGAAGGGGACTGATTCAGGTCTAATTTTTTCCTATTCTTCCTGCAAATAAGTCTTAAGGTGGGCAACAGTATAGGCTCTTCCTTGTCCCAATTTGCGTTTCAAAATGTGCCACACATTCTCTAAGACAGCTCGGGACTGCAGGCAGGCCAGTCAAGTACCTGTATCCTTTTTATTCGCAGCCAGGACTTTGTAATGTGTGCAGAATGTGGTTTTGCATTGTCTTGTTGAAATATGCATGGCCGTCCCTAGAAAAAGAGGCAGCATATTTGCACAGTACACTTTTCACTGGCATTTGTAGATGTAACTACATATATGGTTTGCCGAAGTAGTCCTGAGCCCATGTGGTGATATCGCTTATAGGTGAATGACGATTCTTGATGCAGTGCCACCTGAGGGATCGGAGATCACGGTTGTTCTTCTAAAGCTTGCGCCCTGTTACGTGCTGTTGAAGGTGAAATATCCAAATGTCTTCCAATCTTTCTTTGAGGAACATTCTTTTTAAACATTTCAATAATTTTCTAATGTATTTGTTGGCAGGACTAGACCTTTCTTGGATGTTTCAAACCACATCATTATTTAACCCATTTACCTGATTACTAGCCCTAAACTGCTCCTGTCCCAACTTTTTTTGAAATGTGTAGCAAGAACCAAAATTGGAATGTGTTTATTTTGAAAAATAAATAAATTAAATAGAAATCATTAAATAATGAACATTAAATAATGTTTGTTGTATTGTCTGCAATGAAAGTAAAGTCAAAGTAAATTTAGAAATCACTTCTTTTTTTATTTGCATTTTCCATACTGTGCCAAATTTTCTTGATTTGGAATTATTACATTTAGACCATTTACATTAAACATTACTATCAGAATGTGAAGAGACTTAACCAGCACAACAAAAAATGTTTTGCCTATTGCACCTTTAAAGGCGGTTGGTGGTTCTAGTGTTGAAGACGTGGTGTGGCACAATGTAATTTGGTGTAATGTTTCTGGCCCAGTGTGTGATTCGCTCTAAAGTGTGTATCAATCAAGCAGTGTAGATCAAAGGCGATCTTAAAAGCAGTAAGTTTAGAATGACATGACAGTTCAGCAGAAATGCTCAGGCTGGCTTATCAAAATCCATAGTAACTGTGTTTATGGTCAATTCATGTTCATGAGGTCTGTTAGCAATTAGCGCTTATGATAAAAGTGTCTTTTCTTTTTGTATCCCGCTTCAAGATTGTGGTTAGCAAAGTTTTTTCATATGATTTGGTCATTAAAAATAATTATTAAAAAATATTATAGAATATTATTACATTAACACCTTGGAAATCATTATTTTTACAGGGTAATGGGCCTCCCAAGCCTTCCTGCATAATTTTAATTTAAAAAAAAAAATGAAATAGCAGTCAAAATCCATAGAATGGGAGAAGCAAATACAATTATACATTTTTTGCACAAATTTATAAAATAAATTGCAATTTGAAATATGAGGTTTAGATCTCAGTAGTAGTGATATCATTGATTCCAATAACATAAGATTTATAGTGTTCACTAGCCTATATAGAGTTTAGTTAAATTAATAAATTGAAACATTGTCTATTAGATTATACTATTCAGTTAATATAAATATAATTGGAACAGATACTGTTCAATACTAGTAACAATCTGCATTTGTATTTTAAAAAAAAAAGCATGACTTCTAAATAAATGATGAAACAAATTAAATGTTCCCAAATAGGAACAAAAGACAGAAATACTAATACATGCTAAAATGCATGAATAATTGATATCTGAACTAAAAACAAACCTGTGACTAACTTTAAAGACAATACAAGTTAATAGTGAGACAACAGATGTTTTCATCCACCCATTTTTATGCTCGTTATGGAATACTGCATAAAACATTATTAATGGAAATTTCAAGATTATCATGAAAATGCATATAAAAATGTATATACACACTACAGGGTAGAATAAACCCTTTATATCTGACAAGAAAAAAATGTGAAAAAACTCAAATGAAAACATTTACCAAATAAATTCTCTCATGTACATACAAAAAAGCCATGTGATGATAGAAATGAGTGCAATGGGATGGCATTATTGGACAAACCAGCAGACCAACCACATTGTAAAACATCTGAAATGTTGTTTTGGTCATTTTAAAGCCAGAACAATCCCAAAACTGTCTTAAGATGCTGCCCTCCCAAAAGTGCCTCAAAAGCCTGTTATGACTGCATTTGATGCTTTTAGTCTTGGTCCACGAGGCAAGTAATTTATTATATGAGATAAGATATTTTTACATTTTTCTTACTGATAATTTAAACGATCCGCAAATTACATTTTTCTTAATGATACTTGGTGCCAGTTTATCAGGAAGTAGCCATTTTGTTCTGTTTGACTTTGGATGGAAACAGTGCTTTAATCGCAAAAGTTTTTACCTGATATTCCATAAGTCCATAAATCTAATTCACATTTTTGGATGGAAACATATAAAATACAAATCATGACTGGATAACCAAGTGATTAAAAAAATAAGGCAATAAATGTTAAAGCAATATATGTTAAAACTGCTTGCCATACTTTACAGAGCGCTGATCTTTCCTCAATACATTTTTATTCTGTTGAGGACATCATCTGCTCTATTGCCACCTGAGAACAATGTAAAACATGTTATTCACCCAGTGAAGACTGCTGCTTAACAGTAAGCTCATTAAGCTTCTTAAACCTATAAACATTCGGAATTTACGATTACCTTCATATGAAGCCCATTACTGTGTCTGTATCTGCTGTCTCAGACAATGATGCATCAATTTCCCCTGTGATGTAAGGCCATTAAAACCTCAGCATCTCAAGGTCGAGAAGCTACAGCCACAGTGTCGCTTCTTTATCCAAAACACATTCAGAGAAAATGAAATGATCTTTATTTCAGCAGCAGTCAGACACCAGAACTGCAGCTGTGTTTGCGGTACATGGAAAAAGCGTAATAAACTAATCTGGTCTCAGGGGTGGGCCGGGGTTTTAAATAACTAGGATCTCTGTCTACCTTCTGAGACTAGGTTGTATCTACTGGCAATTTGTCTGTAAGAACAATTACGCTCAAATATTTCTTTAATAAGTTTTCAAACTTACATTTTTTTTTTACTTCAGAAGAGTTAAGAAATCAGCATTTTATTTTAGCAAATTATTTTGACCATGTTATTTAAAAAAAATAAATACAGTACAATAAAATTAATGTAAGACACTTTTTGGACAGGCAGTGTGTGTGTGTGTGTGTGTACTTGTTTCTATATCCCTGTGGGGACTTAAACCTAAATGCATATTGGCTAACTGGGGAATCGTTTCCGCCCTGGTAAACATTAAAATATCACATATTGAGTGAAGTATTTTGAAATGGTAAAAATGCAGATTGCTTCCTGCAAGATTTGGGTTTAGGGGTACGGGGATAGAACATTGAATCTATGGATATAGGAACAAGTATGCCTGTCTGTTCTTGTGGAATCTACAGTTTATGTGACTTTTGTACACTGGACTTCAATAGCAAAAAGCTAACATCCTTAATATAGTATAGACTGTATACACAAACACATAAAAATGTTTTAGGAGATTTAAACCAGTCTCATCAGTAGGAGACCATTGTGTTCTATAATGAAAAGCTCCAATAACACTATGTACAGTCAAGAGCTAATAAAAACTGGAAATGGCAGCAATAATTTCTCTAACAAACCTCAGTGTCACGACCTTGAGGAAAAAATCTTGCAATGAAATAATTGCCAGCTCTGCTAAGCATATTTATCTTGAAAAATTTAAATTTGATCCCAAGGTCTCAACACAATTAACACTTTCACTGTCTGACAGAATCTTCAAATCGTCATAAAAGCAGCACTTTTTCAAAAGGCACTTTTATGGAATGAATTGTACATTTTTCTAGTACAAACTTAGTGTATGGAGGTATGAAGTCGGCAAACATGTCTCAGGAAATTTAGTAAAACATAAAAAAAAAAAAAAAAAAAAAAAATTTTAAAAGCCAAGGATTCATTATATATACACATACAAAGTTAAGGCCAAAATTACTCATACCCCTTTCAAATTCTGACGTAGTTTACTTTTATTCAACCAGCAATTTTTTTGTTTTGCTTTGTATTGGAAACAACACCGGCTTCTCCCAAAAGGCAACAAGATGTACAATTTTTTTGTGTAAAAATATTTCTCAGCCTTTATTTACATTTGAACAAAAACTTGTAAGTCAGAATTTACCAGGAGTATGAATATTTTCAGGCTTCACTGTGTCTGTGTATGTATATATGCATATATACATATGTTACTTAAAGGTTTAATTAAACTAATTTTAATCAGGGTTTCCAAAATATTCCAAGTAGGCTACTTCTTACTTTCTCTACACGTCAAACTAATCTAAAATGTCTAATGTTTCTGTCAAATGTAAAGTTTGTCTATATGTTTCTAATGTCAAAACTGCACACCTCAGTTATATTTAATAAAATTACATTTGTACACTAAAGTAGACCCTGACACATGAGCTGCTCTTTAGTCAAACAGAAAAAATTATTTAAAAGAAAATGTATAAAAAGGTATACACATTTAAAATCAAGCATAGAGAATGATCCTGTCACTTTTAAGCAAAATCACTCCCTCTCATGGAAATATGACTGACTGCAGCATGAAAGCACCAGCTGCATTTCAACCCCCCCCCCCACCCAAAAAAAACCTCCATCCAAAACCCATTCCCAAAACACACTCTACTTAGCAACTTGATAATCTTTTATTTGCAATGTTTCATCTCTCCAACGTTTCCAGTTTGATGCGAAAGCATTTAATTCCTTAAATAATAAAGAGAGCGAAAAAAAAAAGAAGAAAAAAAAAAAGGGAAAAACATATTTACACAATTTCTTTCAATAAAACTAAATCAACGGATCACTGTAAGCACCTCTTACCATCTGGAAGAAAACAAATCTTAAATACAGGGAAACTGCCATTTCTGTTGGGGGAAAAAAAAATGGCATTACATCAGATTTATAACTTTTAATTATCTGAAAATAAAGCAAAAAAGAAAACAAAAAACATCTCCATATGTATGTACAGAACGCTCCTGAAATGTGTTTCCACTCTACAAGTAGAAAAGGATTTAGGATCATTACTGTCATTTCATCAAGTTGATTTTTCTATATGCTTCAAGTTTTAATGATTTCTCTTTAAAATTCCACCGCAGGCTTGCTCAAGTGGGGCTGAAGTCACCCATCAGTTCTTCAAGAGAGAGGTAAGACGCAAAAGTGTGGGGTAGGAAGCGGGACATGGATGGCTTATTAGGAAGCATGTTGGACCCTCGTCATCCAGCAGCACTAAGGTCAAAAAAAAGTCCATCCGAGACCCTTATCCTGAAGTTCGACACAAGTTCACCCCCGTAACTAAAGGATACAGGAAGCATTAAAAGCGCAAAATACAAACGCTACTCCAATCTCATCCGTCACTTTGAGAATTCATCAGATGCTACGCTCGTATACCTTTATAATTGCGGCTTTAAAAACATCAGTCCTCTCGCACGCACACATTAAAGAAGAGAAACGTCTGTAGGAGCTCCGCGTTTGATCGGACATTACAAACCTACAGGACATGATCCCCATCATGTCTTCTCCACATGATACAGGATGTCCTGTTAGATCCCACGTTGCATATAAATCTATATTAACATGTAAGAGCAGCGTTGGTTTGTACTTTTCCCGATTTTTTTCTCTCTCATAAAAATAAAAATGAGGATGAATTGTTAACACGTTTAAGCAGACCTGAAGATCTTTTTTTTTAATTATTATTATTTAATGTTTTAGGTGGACATTTGCCACAAGAGATATAGAGAGCAAAAGAAATGACTGAGAAATGATTGTAGTTTATATCTGTCAAGAGCCACCCTGAACAGATAAGATTGGCTTGGTGAGGATCCAGTTCAACTTGGTTGTCAGAAATCCTCGCCTTTTAGTTCCCGGCAGCGCTTTTTCTTTTTCTTTCTTTTTTTTTTTTTCCTCCCTCTCTCACTGCGCTGCTACCTGGGCGAGCAAAGTTCAGGATTAGCTGTTGTCGGATTCGGACTCTGCCTCCCGTAACCACGTGAAGAAGGCAGTGACAGACTTGAGAGCAACGCCTTTGCCCTGCTGCTCCGCCGGGTCTTTGCTGGATTCCCATTTGTAGAAGGCTTCCTCTTTGATCACGTCCTCGTCGTACAGCGCATCGAAAAACATGCGCAGTAAATCTGGGGGACACAGAAATGAGGCTGTTCAGCTACACTTCCAACAATAGTTATTTAAAACAAAAACAAATAAATTCAGTCATGCTACTGGTTTAAACGTTTTCATTCAGTATGGGTTCATTATTTTATTTTTCACATTTATAATAGGGACGTCATAAACACCAACTTCTGTACTATACAAGCATTTCCACAAGCAATTTCAGCACTATTAAGTGAAATATAATACATCTGATTGGCCATTGTGTTCAAGCGCTCAACAAATTACTGTGATCAGCTCCAATGATCATGGCTTTACACAGCAATTACACAAATACACAAAAACAGGAGCGTTGAAAGCCACATCTATAAGCGGATTCGTCAGCAGAACGCTCATATTTCTGCTCACAGACCAGAGATAGACAAAGTTGGGTCTTGAAGGGCCAGTGTCCCTGCAAAGTTTAGCTCAAACCATAATCAAACACACCTGCCTGTAGCTTTCTAGTGATCTTGAAGACCCTGATTAGCACGTTCAAGTGTTTGACTAGTGCTGGAGCAAAACTCTGCAGGACACCAGCCCTCCATAACAGAGTATGCCCATCCCTGTCATAGACAGATGATAGACACAGCAATTAAATGTTCCAGTGTCTGTGTATTTGTGCAAGCACTCTGAAGGGTGTGAAGCGATGATCACTGAAGCCAATCAGTAATTTCTATTGAGCATGTGAACACAACAGCCAATAAACAGTGCCCAAATATTATGGGGAAATAGACGTTTTGAAATTACAATACTAATTGGTCCCAAAGTCTGTACTTTTGACATCTCTAATTTAGAATGTTACAAAAGATGTTAAACTAATGCAAAAGTTTCTTGCAATTCATACACTGACAAATG
>CAIGQV010018257.1:1301005-1335582 GCA_903798115.1 Danio jaintianensis | reverse complement strand
CTGTTAAAATAATTCCTTATTTTTTTCTTGTTTTAGAAAAAAAAAAAACATCCAACAAAATGCATTTGCCAAAACAAAACAAATGAACTTAACAGAAAACAATTACCATAAATTCCAATCAAAAACACATACAGATTTGCCAGTAAGGTAAAATTAAGATGTTTATATCGGCCCCAGTTGTAACTTAAAAACGAGAGCAACTTTAATTCAAAGATTGTAACAGGACCAATAACAAATCATGTTTGTAAAAAACAATGGGTATGTTAAACGTTTTCTACCCTGACTGAGACCAAAACATGCATGAAAAACAGGTGTTCTTTATGCGCATTCTGGATATATATTATTGCAGAGAATTAGGGCTGCACAATATATATTTTTACAATATATCTGCAAAAGTAATATTTCAAGTCGGAATTGTAGCTAACCAGGCTCCACAGTTAGGAAGACATCCGGTTTGTGGAGTCATCGCATAGTTAACCATAATAGAGTGAAAGTTTATTATTTGCATCCGTTTTGTGACTCTAAACGTTTGAAACGAATTTACAGCATTCGGGCACAAAAAAAAATTATAACATCCGCAGCTCTAAAGATTAATTGTATCAAATTATTTATTTGATGAAGACTACACGTTATTTTGCATGAGAATTCAATTTCTGTCCCTGAACACTGTTAGAGAGAAAACACTGGTTTATTATTTCATTTGTATCTTTGTTGTAGTTACCTATGCTTGTAATATATAATATTTTATGTAGAGGCACTACCCTACAAAATCATCCTAACCACTAAAATCTAAAATGTTGAATTCTTTTCAAATAGAGCTATTCCAGTCACCTGATGAAATATTCCATATCGCAATCCATAAAAACAACAACAAAAAAATCTCAATATCCGTTTACCCCCAATATTGTGCAGCCCTACTCAGAATAATAAGCAATGACCGGGAATGAACTCACCCCTTGTAGTACTGCTCAGGAAGCAGTATTTTAGCGCTAACAAGCTTCTGAAACAGCAGGCCAATGTGCTCTCTAGCGATGGTGCTGCGCTCCAGCGTGGCCTCCACACCGTTCCGTACAAACACGAACAGCAGAGAAACACTGTTTAACTCCTGCACACACTGCACTGCCTCCTGCAAACACAGCAATGAGAACAGGGTTAGTGGAAGAGATCTGCACAGGATTCAGAATGTGAGCAAAATCGGATATTTGTATGCAACGGCAGTTCCTCAATCCCATCAGTGGAGCGGACTTTCACTGTACAGTTGTGGCCAAAAGTTTTGAGAATTACATAAATATTGGAAATTGGAAAAGTTGCTGCTTAAGTTTTTATAATAGCATTTTGCATATACTCAGAATGTTATGAAGAGTGATCAGATTAATTGCATAGTCTTTTGCCATGAAAATTAACTTGATCCTGAAAAAATCTTTGCACTGCATTACATTGCTGTCATTAAAGGACCTGCTGAGATCATTTCAGTAATCGTCTTGTTAACTCAGGTGAGAATGTTGACGAGCACAAGGCTGGAGATCATTATGTCAGGCTGATTGGGTTAGAATGGCAGACTTGACATGTTAAAAGGAGGGTGATGCTTGAAATCCTTGTTCTTCTATGGTTAACCATGGTGACCTGCAAAGAAACGCGTGCAGCCATCATTGCGTTGCATAAAAATGGCTTCACAGGCAAATATATTGTGGCTACTAAGACTGCACCTAAATCAACAATTTATAGGATCATCAAGAACTTGAAGGAAAGAGGTTCAATTCTTGTTAAGGCTTCAGGGCATCTAAGACAGTCCAGCAAGCTCCAGGATCGTCTACTAAAGAGGATTCAGCTGCGGGATTGGAGTGCCACCAGTGCAGAGCTTGCTCAGGAATGGCAGCAGGCAGGTGTGAGCGCATCTGCATGCACAGTGAGGCAAAGACTTTTGGAAGATGGGCTGGTGTCAAGAAGGGCAACAAAGAAGCCACTTCTCTCCAAAAAAAACATCAGGGACAGATTGATCTTCTGCAAAAAGTATGGCGAATGGACTGCTGAGGACTGGGGCAAAGTCATATTCTCTGATGAAGCCCCTTTCCGATTGTTTGGGGCATCTGGAAAAAGGCTTGTCCGGAGAGAAAAGGTGAGCGCTACCATCAGTCCTGTGTCATGCCAACAGTAAAGCATCCTGAGACCATTCATGTGTGGGGTTGCTTCTCGTCCACGGGAGTGGGCTCACTCACAATTTTGCCCAAAAACACAGCCATGAATAAAAAATGGTACCAAAACACCCTCCAACAGCAACTTCTTCCAACAATAGTTTGGTGAAGAACAAAGCATTTTCCAGCACGATGGAGCACCGTGCCATAAGGCAAAAGTGATATCTAAGTGGCTCGCGACCAAAAAGTTAACATTTTGGGTCCATGGCCTGGAAACTCCCCAGATCGTAATCCCATTGAGAACTTGTGGTCAATCCTCAAGAGGCGGGTGGACAAACAAAAACCCACTAATTCAAAGAATTAAACTCCAAGAAGTGATTATGAAAGAATGGGTTGCTATTAGTCAGGATTTGGGCCAGAAGTTGATTGAGAGCATGCCCAGTCGAATTGCAGAGATCCTGAAAAAAAAGGGCCAACACTGCAAATACTGACTCTTTGCATTAATGTCATGTAATTGTCGATAAAAGCCTTTGAAACGTATGAAGTGCTTGTAATTATATTTCAGTACATCACAGAAACGACTGAAACAACGATCTAAAAGCAGTTTAGCAGCAAACTTTGTGAAAACTAATATTTGTGTCATTCTCAAAACTTTTGGCCACGACTGTAGGGCGAAAAAAGGGGACATACAAACCTTCAGGTCATTGATGTGGAGATACTCTTCAATGATAGATTTGGACTTCTTGTCCAGGTCTTCTTCGCTCATGGCTGGTTTGGCTGGAGCAGGAGGAGGAGGAGCAGGAGCCGACATTGGCTTCACTAAAAAAAGCAAAGCAAGTAAAGTGAGGTAATCAATTTAGTGAAACATCAGCTCAAAGATCTGTGCTGCTGAAGCAGATTTGAACATGCGTTCGAGTCTCACCTGTTTCTTTGCTTCTATCGCGGTCCCGGCTTCCTCGGTCACGGTTGTCAGTCATGCTGGACACACGCCGTACAGAATCTGGTGGTCCGCGGTTATCACCGCCTCTGCGCTCTTCGCTTTCTCGGCTGAAGCTGCGTTTGGTGATGGTCTGAAGTGGTCTGTCTAGGCCTCGGTCCCGGTCATCTCGTCGATCAAATCTGTCAAAGCGATCTCGGTCACCACGATCTCTATCACTACGGTCCCTGCTAGAGCTGTTTCTGCACAGAGGATGACCATGATTAGATTACATTCAAATTATTACGATTCATCGTTTATTTGGGATTGCTCATTTAAAAGGCACTTGATATACCTTTGAGGCACTCTACGATCAGAGTCCAGTGAGGATGAGGAAGATGAAGGTGGTCCAGACTGCTGCAGTGCAGAGAAGCGGTTGAGTGTGCTTGTGGCAGGTCGTCCCTGGTCTTCACCAGATAAGAGCACAGCATTAGACTTGCATTTACTATAAAACACACTGAGAACTAGATGTTTACATTTTCTGAAAGACACAAGTGATGCTCGCCCATGGGGAAACGTATACTATAGCATCGTGGGCGGGTGGTTGCTAGACTGCGGTCAAGGTTGCTTAAGGTCGTTTCTACAATGTTGTGTTTTGTGTGGTGGATAGGTCAAGATAATTTCAATAAACCTGGTTTCTAGATGAGATTAATGCCCCTCGGGCACTGTAAATTCTCAAATTATTGATACTACGTGGACATGGTCACAAAATTCACTTTATAATTTTTTTTAAATGTATATTTGCTTAGGCATACAAACTTTAAAAAATATATAAAATATATATATTAGTGGAAATAGTTTTTACATTTATTTAAAAAGTATACTTTAATTAATATAATGCAAATAATGCCAATTGCACACATTTAAAATCATGTTGAGTGAGAGGGGAATGTGAGGTCATTTCTAACATACCAGTAATGTAGCTTTCTTTTTGTCTAAAGTGACGTACACAATGTTTTAGAGAGCAGCAAAAAAACAAAACAAAAACAAAACTATAACATGAATAAACATCTGAGCTCAGTTGTGTGGGTCTACGTTAAATAAGCCTTGGGCGAAAGTTTACCTTGTTCTCCAGTGGACTTGGTTCCTGTGCCTCCACTGCTCCCTTTACCCCAGCTACCCCATGAGCCCTTGCCTCCTGGGGCCAGCAACTGGTTGTTGAAATCACCAGGCTGAAGACAAGACAGCGCAAGTGTGAATAGGGGGCATCTAATTATAACTGAAAACCAAGTGTCTAAAAAGCAATATATACTTCTGCATCAAGTACACACAGTAGGCGCAGCATCTCATTTCGCATACCCTGACGAGAAGCATGGCAAAGAACAATATATGGCAACTGTATTGACATTGCTTTCAATCTTATGTTCTTTAATTCATAAATGTTCAAAAATCTTGTAATAATCTCCAGTAACACTCCAGGTTTCTCCTGATGAGTATTTCAATGAGTGCCCTATAAAGAGTTACAGCTGTTGAATGTTTGCCAGTTCCCGCCACTTTGAGTTTGAGCTGCTGCTGCAATAGTATTGGACAAATTTCCAGCATAAAACCCAAAACACTGGCAAAGAAACTCGACACAGTGGAACATACAATCCCCACTGCCTACTGGGGTTTAGAAAGTGTCATTCCCAGAGCAGCACAGAAAGAATGCAAAAGTATAAACTTCCACAACGGCATCAGCTACATGCAAGGTATGCACAGTGGATTCCACCAATCACTCGATGCAGAAGTATAAATCATACTTAAGAAACATCAGATATTACAGTAAGCTGCTAATGTTTACCTTAGTAATTTTGCTGAGGCGACTGGTGTCTATCGGTCTGTTCTTAGTGGTAATAGGCACTATGTTCCATCCCTCATCCTGGGTCTGGCTCCCGCGGCCCCCAGAAGAGTGTGGCCCACCACGGCCCCCTCGACCCTGACTAGAGTCTTTCTTAGACAGCAGCTGCTGCTGGACTTTGATTTGCTCTCTGTGTTCCTCCAACTCTGCCTCTTTATGGATCTGGTCAATGGTCTTAGGACCCTGATCTCCTCTCCTGGGCACCCAGTTGTTCTGTGTGACAGAGAACATTTGAATACAGTTAAAAGTGAAGGTGTGAAGCATGACAATGCACACAAGACTAAATTAATTAGTTTAAACTAAGCAGATTGTTACCTTTCGCAAGTCCAAAACATCCTGAAGCATGAAACGGATTCTAGATGATGTCTTCTTCTCTTTAATGATCTTCTCCATCTGGTGGAAGTACTGATCCATACGAGGCTGCAAACAAGAAGCCAACATTAAATCTAATTGCAACAAAGCAAAAACAAAAAGGCACTAAGCAGAGTATGATGGTCAGAATTTTTACACAGAGCAAAAAGGAACATGGGTTATAACACAATAATAAAGCTCATAACTTGAAGGTTTGCAAAAGAGGTAAAACTAATCTGTACCTTGGCCTTTTCAAAGTCTAGGTCTTTGCCTATGGTGGACAGCAGCCGGCAAAGGCACTCTAAGCTGTCCTCATCGTGGTTCTTCAAGAGCTTGACAATGCAGTCGTGCATGATGGGCTCTGTCAGCATTTTCAGCTTGAACAGCTCACCAATGAACTTGATGTTTCCCAGCGACCGTTTGCGTGCTTTGTCCTTGGCATCTTGAAGCTCGTCATTCAGACGCTGACGCTCCTCTCCCTATGGGTAAAAAAATTTATTTCAAAAAATTGTTTAATTTCAGCAAAACCATTTCATTCACTACAGAATGAAAATGTGTCTAGGCTTCACCTCAGTGGCAGCATCCAGCTCCTTCTGTTTCTGCTCAAAGACCTCATCATCATCCTTGTCCTTTTCAAACTCCTTCTGACAGCGATTGAGTAGCAGTTTGCGGAAATTCACAGTGACTCCTGGTTTGTCTGAAGTGGGGACTTTAAGCTGAAACACAAAATTATTTTAACTATTATTAACAAGCAAGGTCATATATTTTAAAAACAGTAATAGTATTTAATAGTGGTGTAACGGATCACAAATCTCACAGTTCGGCTCACATAATGTTTTTTTTAGTCACAGATCAGACCATTTTTCGGATCAGCCAAAAAGGGGAGGAGACAAATGTAATTTGCTTTCCATTTATTACAGAAACAGTACTGCAAGACACTTTTGGTTTTAACAAACAGAACTTAGAACCTGTAATTTTATAAAAAATATAATTAAGAAATAATCAGCTGAATAAAAATTTGTAAATTTGTAAAATATTCAGTCCTGTGAAAAATTCACTGTCACTACTACTGTTGTTGATGACGCTAAATGTAGAAATCTAACATTATGTGTACTACTAATACTTTTTTAATAAATCATTTTCAACAAATGATTCAGTTATTCACTCATAAAACCATGTTTCATTGGTAGATGTATCATTTTTGAAGAATTATTCAGTGGCATATTTTTGATGGCTAGCTATTAAATAATGTAATTACTGCCTACAACTTTTATTTTTGATCGTGGTTAAATGCAAATGACGGTGATTTTAATCTTTACCATAAACATCATTGGTTTTATCTAAACTATAAACTGCTATCCCAGTACTTCTGTGTTATTTGACTGTTTGTAACTTCATAACTAACTCAAAAGACTAAAGACTCAATCTCTTTCTTGATTTTTGCCTTTTCAGATTTTATTGCAGCGATTGGAAGGATTAATAAACATATGCAAATCACAATCAATTATAATTTATGTTGCGTGGGTATTGAAATCCCGATCTTTTAATGATTAATCATGCAGCTTACACTAAATGAATTGATGCAGGCTAAACAAGTAGTGACAGAAAACACCTTTAATGAAACCCACCACATCCCGAATAACCTACCACAAATTCTTCTGTCATCATTACAGTTTACAGGAATGCCAAAAAGCTTTCATACATGTGAACTGAATGACGTGAGAGGCGATCTCTCTGTGATCGTTACAAATTTAGTATCAATCTACAAGTAAAAAAAAAAATTTTATTAATCTGCGGGTCACGTGTGTTCCGAACCGTGAGTTGTGATCTGTACGAATCACGGATCAACCGTGATCCATTATACCCCTAGTATTTAACAGTCTAAAACTGCAAATAGAAGCTCAAATGTGAACTAGTGAGGTTTACTCTTGTTCCTGAAGTACAGCTAAACTTTAATTGATGAAATTTGATGAGCTTTGTGTAGATGCATTGATTTTTACAGAAATAAGACAATCTACTCATGAAATAAAGTTTCCCAAAAGACAGCTTCATCCATTTATGTTTCTTTTAAAAACTTCTTGAAGTGTACGTTTTGGTGATTTGGAGAAACCAAAACACTCCCAGTAATTATTAATAAAAATTATATTTTTAACATAATATTTTAACATTATGGATTTGTTTGTTTTTTTGAGTGCATTATCCTATTAGGTCTTTACATCTTTACGTGTTAGTCTACATTCACCGCTATTTATGAAACTAGTCCATTAATGACAACCACAAGAAAGCTCTTCACATCGGTGGCACGTGGCACAAAACAGGTCATCAATGAAGCAACAGACACAAGCAATCATGCAGAAAAAAAAGTTACTTACCCCCATAAGGCAGCGGCACATGTTGGCATAAGCTACAGAGAAGTTGGGTTCAGAGATGGCTTTCTCAAAGATGAGGTCAATGACACCCTTGAGCCTCTCTTCAGTGTCTATGGCGAGCTCGGTCACCTGCTTCATCAGCTGCTGGAACATCTGTGGTGTGAGCTTGTTCAGGACGCTGCGCACACGGCGGAACAGCTCCTGCGTTTTAGCGGTTTCCGCATCATCAACCTCCTCTTCTCCACGACTTTGTACTTGCTTCTTGACCGAGGGTGTCCAAGCGTTCTCAGCCTGGTTGAGCTCAATGTTGTCTTTGAGAGAAATGCTGGTGATGATCTTGGGGTTGCGACTGATCTGGTCTTTGCCTCGACCTGGCTGAGGGCGCCGTGCAGACTGAGAGGAATGCAACTTTTAAAAATAAATGACTGACCTCAACACAGAGTTACTATTTTAACTGACAACTGAAATCCTAAGACTAAAGAAAGACTGAACTAACCGGTCCTCGCCCTCCTCCTCCTCCGGATGACTGCCGACCCAAGTTAGCATACGAAGGTGTGAAATCAGGCCCACAGTTCATCAGACTCCTGGGGTCCAAGGGCCGCAAGGGGGTTTTATTTGCCTGTTATGCAAACAGAAAGTGAGTGAATGTAATTTTAAGAACTAAACAGCACAGGATAAATCTGATGGGTCAAGATGCAAGTTTCACCTTGTCCAAGACAACATCACTGATGTGTGGCAAACCCTCTGGCTTGTGCATGCTTGCACTAATGAACTGAAAGCCAAGCAGGAACTCTCGATCATATCGTTTCTTCTCCTCTGGGTTGATTGGTTTCCATTGTTCTGTGAGAAAAAAAAAAAAAAAAGTTGCAGGATAGACCAAAATAAGACATTTAGACAATGTGACTGCCTTGCACAAGACAAGCTACACACCATGGTCAACAAAACACTGTCTTCAGCTAAAAAGAGAAAACTTTCTGCACATTTCAGCTGTTCACTTAAACTACAACATTGAGGGGGAAAATGGTGACAAAGTGCCTGTTTTGAACACGATACCATTTTACTGAAAATATGTGATTTTGTGAATACTGTGATATCACACGTATGCATTTAACAGGTTAAGTATTGGCACACAAGAGTACTTGACATCCAAAACTATGAATGTGTGTATCTTTACAAATGACATCTCCGGCAAGCACACAATGCAAAATTTGTAGAAATTCTTAAATTTGTGTTAACGGGAATAATTTTGACAGCAGTTGATTGCTATAGGAATTTATCCAAAAACAAAATTGAGAAGGTATGTAAACGTATTTTAAAGTCAAGTCTTTATACATAAAATATCAGGTTCCAAGTTAAGGTAGATTAGTGGTTATTTTTCCCCCATTCTCACCAAATTATACCAATTTTGTAATTAAAATTAGCTTGATTCAAATAATAAAAGGTTTCCTCAGCTGCAAATCTACATATTATAATCAATTCTAAAGGATCATATGATTGTGGAGAATGAAGAAACGGGGCTGAAAAGTCTGCTTTACCATTTAAAAAAAATATCAATTTAAAACGTTAAAAATAAATAAATAAAATAAAACTTGACCGGTTTTACTGATCAGATAAACAGACTTCATAAGCGCAAATAAATGCTTTACAATTGCCCTCTGAATTAAAGTGCTCATATAAGAGGATAAACGATCTAAAATGACGCTCATTTAATTTAGCTTCTAACCTTCTTTATATTGATATTTCTGTTCCACAGGTTTAGATGCCTCTGGCTCAATATTTTCTGTGTCAAGCTTGTCCTCTTTTTCCTCCCATGTTTCCTCTGTCTCTTCCACTGGTGGGGCTGGGGGCTCTTTCTGAACCACCTCTGGCTCAGGAGCCGGCTCCTCCTCCTCTGGCTGAAACGGGTACACAAGATTCTTAAATCAAGATGCTTACTCTTCACAAGAGTCACAAAAGGTGCTACTGTAAAAACAAATGCATCATGACACCACAAACCTCTTTGAAGGCATCTAGAACATCTCCAACATCCTTCTTATTCAGATCCTTGATCTTCTTTTTCTTCTTTGGCACTATTGTCGGGGCAGCTAGGAAGACAGAAACTAGAGTCAAACTTGAAAAGAATAATAATATTCTTTGTAATCCTAATTTAATCATTTCTCAACCTTGCATAGTCGTTTCCTCAACAGGGCAGACTGGTACAGGGGCAGGAGCCTCTTCTGCTTCCTCCTTTTCGGTTTCCTCCACAGGTGCTTTAACAGCTGTAAGGCAGCTCTGCTGGTCTTGAGGAACCACTTGTTCAGCAACTGGATTAGCGGAGATCTCTGGCTTCACGTCTGGAACCTCTGCAGAGTCCTGAGGCAAACCGTTAAACAAAGGCTGTTCCTTTGGCTCATCGGCAGCCAGTTCTGGAACGGGCATCTCTGTGATCACAGGGGCACCATCACCATCTTCAGCTACATCAGGAGAAGGCTCCACCGGACTGGAGGCGACAGCAGCTGGGCTAGAGGCAGCTGTAACTTCTGTTTCAGCCACAGGTTCATACTCTTTCTCCTCAGCTTCCTCTGGCTCCACAGGAGCACAGGGCTCCTCAGGCTCCTTCTGAGCAGAGGCTTCAGGGAGCACTGGAGCATCCACACTGTCTGCAATTTGAGGCTCTGAAGGTTGGGGATTGTTTGCGGGAGGAGGAGAAGGTGAGGGTACCACAGGATCCTCTTCTGGAGGACTGGGAGTCTTGCTCTCTGGGGAAGCAGGTCTGACTTCTGACTCGGGTTTAGAGTTGATGGATGAAGGTGCTGGGGGCTCTGGCGTCTTACATGGAGGAGGGGTGGACACAGCTGCAGGATTAACCATGGACTTCACTTCATCATCTGTAGATGAAGCGTAGTAAACATTTATATTAAAAAAAAAAAAAAAAAAAAAACAGATGGTTGACCCAAAAATGAAAATTATAAAAATGAAAACCTGCAGGAGTTTCTTAAATTATTACATGAATGTCTGGAATACTCAATTCTGATTGAGACAATCGAAGGTATATTATTCCCAATTAACAACCAAAACTTCAAGTCACCTGGACATCAGTGAATAGGCCTGTGTTCACATCCATATATTAACATCCACATTAAAGAGTTACATTATCTGTCACACCGCTGTTTTTGACTGCTTTGCTTTTAGTTAAAGAATTAATAAACTATTACGGCTCAGAACAATGTTTTGTATCTAATTTTTATGTTTTGGGGCAAGCAGCCATATAATAAGCTAAATAAAGTACATCTAGGACTGTCGTTTTTATAAAATTAAGCTCTTCAGTCTTATCCACTGTGTCGGGCTGCTGCTAAGCCTGTTGGTAAAACTGCAGATTGATGGTAACATCTGAGCTCCACAGTAGCAGCAATACACCACTGAAGTAAATTGTTGCCATCAATTGTATTTTCAGCAACATTTTAAAAATAAATACATTTAAAATAAGTGTTTACCAGAAAACTAAAACACACCTGCTGTCTGATTCATGAAAACAAAAAAAATCCTCTTAATTGATATTCTTCATTTCTAACCACAGAAAATCTTAAAGGAAATATTAAGAATGGTTTAACTGAAAATAAAAAATGCATTCATCTTTTCCAAAAGATATTTTGAGGTCATTGGAGTTTATTCAATTCCATAAATCCAATATATCATACATGGAAAACACATTTGAAACTTTTTGGCAATAATGTTCTTGTTGATTATTATTATTATTATTATTATTATTATTACTACTACTACTAAGAATGCATCCTCACCAGTGCTGATCTCAGCAGCAAGAGTTGGAACGCTTTCACCATTGGTCTGAACTGGACCTCCCACTTCTGGACCAGCAGTCTGGAAAAAAAAAAAAAAGAAAAAGCACTCAACTCATTGTAATATAAATGAGCATGGCATAAAGCACAAATGCATGAGGGTGTCAAACCTGCGGAGGAGTTGGTGTGGAGGTCGTTCTCCCACCAGACATGATCTCCTCTGTGATGTCACGTCCACCCTGGTTGGGGTCACGTATCCTTATCTGTTAAGAACCATCAGGTAAGTGACAAATAAAAAAAGTACTGAATCAAAGAAACACAGCAAAGGTTGTTTCCACCCACCTGTTTGCGTTCTCTGGGTTTGACTGGTCCCGTTGGCTGAGGAGGAGCTTGCTGTGGAAGTGGAGCCTGTTGCTGCTGAGCAGGGTTCATCATCACAGGCGTAGCAGGCACTGACGTTTGGTACTGCTGTGTCGCAGGGTAATAGGCAGCTGCTAGACCAGAAATAAGGCAAAAAAAAAAAGACAAGATCAGACACCAACAGAAGACTTTTTGCTGTAATGGGAGAGGGACCCACATGCAAAGTATCCCCCTACCCGGTAAAATCACTTCCAGACCCCCTGAGGAAAACAAAGACAAAACAATATTTCATTAACATAACTTTTTTCTAATTATAATAAAAGGCTAGTTAACCAAAAAAAATTATTAATCACCCTCAGGTTGTTTCATACACCTAAGACTTTTTTTATTAATCCTCAATGCCACTCCATTGACAGGCACTCCAAAGGTCCAGAACGGTAGTAAAAATGGCATTAAATAAATGCAGGCTCACAGGAGCATATCTTGTATTACTTCCACAACACAGGACAGCACCACCACGTATTCGTGTTTTGTTTACGCAGGAGCGGACGTACAGGTAGGGATGCAACGATTATAGATTTTGGTTGAATGATTATAGTCTGAGAAATAATCACGGTTTCACAGTTATCATGATTATTATGCACTCAATTTCAAAAGTTTATAAAAATCACATGAAAACTCCTTAAAAATATAAGTGTTATTTATTGCTGCTCTGTAACTAAATACAGCACAAAATAATAATTAATAACAAACAATAGTCCATTTCTCTTTGGACTTAATAAGTGAAAACAGGTTTTTGGCATTTAATCATAAGTAATAATTTTACACTGAAAATAAATGACAGAACAATGAATAAATAAATAAAAAAAAAAAAAAAAAAAAAAAAAAAGTATCTAATGTAGGGGTGTCCAAACTTGGTCCTGGAGGGCCAGTGTCCTGCATATTTTAGGTCCAACCCCAATTAAACACACCTGAACCAGCTAATCAAGCTCTTTCTAGGTATACTAGAAACTTAAAGCAAGGTGTGTTGAAGGAAGTTGGAGCTAAACTATGCAGGACACCGGCCCTCCAGGAACGAGTTTTGACACCCCTGGTGTAATGTAAATCTAAGCATCATATTAGCCAGGTATTTCCCTTTTAAAACGGTCAAAAGCTGCTGAACCTCTGTCTGAAAGGCACTTTTGATCAACTATATTATGAACTTGTTTGTTTGTTTTTAGTTTTTTTTTTTTTTTCCTTTGGAGTAGAAATGCGTTTATTCCATACAATGCATGAAGCTGAATGGTCAGTTCTTGTCACGTGACTTGTGATGCGCTCGCACTATTCTTTCAACTAGGTGCACCTGGAAAGCACGCAATATGCTCCCAATATGCACGCAAGAAAAGAAAATGAATTTGCACTCACAAAAGACGCGACATGTGAATGGCCCTTAGTTAAAAGCCTCAGCCATAGTTAATCCAGTGTACATGGGTACACTGTGTACAAGCTTGGAACTTTAACCTAGCACATTTGGCATAACTTTTAGTTGCAGCAGTTTTGTTCCGTGCAGAAACACAGTGCTGAGAACCTTTTACGATTAACCGTGACAAATTAAAGCGCGGTTAACAGTGAAATCTCTACATACAGGAAGTGACGTATTGTGTACTAACACGCACAATGCTGTTGTGCTCCAAGTAGAAAAAAGTCATAATTGTCAATAAATAGTTGCTTTTTTTCCCACCCCATTGCTTCATAAAATTATTGGAACCCTAAACTGTTTTGGGAAATAGGTTCATTTTGCAACTCCCCTAGAGTTAAACAGGTGATTTTTACCATTTTTGCTTCCAATCAGTCAATCTCTGGGTCTGGAGCTGCATAATAGTATTAATATGATGAAAAGTGGAGTGCTCCTTTAAGGCTGAGGTACCAAAGTCACAAGAACTGCTTAAAGGATGCTTTCACTATCTTTCAGGACCACTGGAGTGCCAGTGTCATAGGCTGCCAATGGAGAGGAAGAAACCTTGCAGAACCAAATTAAAATATCTTCAAATGTGTATGGAAAAACATGAGGGCAAGTAATTATAGACAGATTAGACATTTTGGGTGAATTAACCCTTCAATAACCATCATAAATAGATAACAGTTCCTACTGAACATCCCAGAAAGTTTGCACTCAAAGGATGAAGTAGCATTACGTCACAGGTTACATGCGTCTGGTGGTGTTAAAACATAACCAGCCAAAGCTGAGATACAGACAAGAGGTGCAACACAAACAGCCCTGAGCTTCCGACTCACCAGGATAGCGCTGGGAGGTGAGAGGAGCTCCGTGCAGTGAGAGACGTCCGTTCTCCCTGCTCGCACCTCTCCCCCCACCCCCCCGCCTCTCCCTCCCTGCCAGAGAGGGGTCTGAACTCAGCCAAAGGAGAAGGGAAGAAAGAATGAAAGAGTGAGAGAGAGTGAAAAAGAAAGAGACAAAGATCGAGAGTGAGTAAGAGGAAACAACAAGCAGCACCGAACGGGGTTAGTGAGCCAATAATCTGAGCAGACAAAGGGCAGAACTAAGCATTTGATGGTAAGTAATAACAGTGATTTTATGCAATGTTGATGACTCAAACGTTTAATTCCCAAGAAACACTTTCTCCATTTCTTGGTCGAACTAGGTGGACGTTCACTTTCCTGAACATGTACAGGCAAAATTATATTCCATTTTTTATTTAAACATTCTTAGCACTGGACACATTTATCTGTACTCTGGACACAACCCATGTCGCTCAAATGGCAACAGCAATAGACTGGTCACACCAGACGCCTCGAAGTATTGGTCCTATTTGAAGTATGTCAAATAAAACAAGACATTGTGCTGTATAAGAATCAATGATTATAATGGGTTTTATTGTCTTTAGTTGCATAATGTCAATTGTGTTTAGTGGTTATTATTGTTAATTGTGAATCTACATTGTCATCCAAATAGGCTTGACTGACTGAAAACATCTTAGTTTAAAAGTGACTTGTGTGAGTAATTCTTTATATATAGTTACACTACTGATAAATGTTGATATCTGCAACATTTTGCCAAAAGTATTTTGATTTTGTAACCAAACCTTAATAAAAGGTTATAAATGGAATAAAATTTCCATTCATGTTATAGAAAAATATTTAATATATGGGGAAAATACACATTAAAACTGTTGAATGAGTCAAAGTGTGATTAAAAAAAAAAAAGGGGGGGTTATGATGGACTTCCCCTGTGTGGACAAAAACACCAGCATCTTATCTTAATGTCATTTACATCTTTTATGTGGTTAAAGAAAGTCAGTCAATTCTTTCAATTTCAAAAAGTCAATTTTAGGTGAACTATCCATCTATCAAATTAGTATGTCCTTAAATTCTAGGGTGCACTGTTAACAGAAAACCTGTTTTTAAGGTTCACGTAACACCAATGTTTCAGAAAATTTCCAAAAGGCTAAACTAATGCACGTTCTACAGACTGGCGAAAAATGGCATTTGACCAAAAGGAGCAAGATAAGCAAGACAGAACACATGGCACAGTGTAAAAAAAAAAAAAAAAAGAGGGTTGGGTGGTCAAACAAGCAGGGGAGGCCCAGAGAAGAGCCTCTTACCATATGTACCGTATTCAGCTGGACTGCTTCCACCATAGAAGCCTGCAGTTCCGCTGGACACAGGGAACTGTTGGGTTGGGGGCATGTAGGGGGAGCGGAACTGCGATAGAAAATAAATGGGTATTAGTCACATGAACAGCTTTATAAAAACAGCACAGAGATGGATGGGGAATTACCTGTCCATGTAGATATATGGGATGGCCCTGAGAGTTAGCGGCGAACTGCAACTGTTGCTGGGGAATCATCATAACCTGTGAGGTAGGTTGGTAGACATGAGCAGGTGCAACAGGCCGGGTGGTGTTGCTGGGTGGGACCCGAGGGGCACTGCCTTGCATGTTGGGTCGGTTGGGGTAGTATGGCTTGAGGAAAAAATAAAAAATAAAAATAGAGAAAGTCAGAAAAAAAGCTTCAACATTTTCTGCTACATCAAAAATCAAAGTGACTTTCACACTACATTTATAAGTTGTTTTACACACTACATACAAACAGGGCCGAATGTAGTCATGTTTGTACATTGAAATGTAGCATCTTGAATCCTTTAAGCCTAGAAGGA
This sequence comes from Danio jaintianensis, assembly GCA_903798115.1. Lineage (NCBI taxonomy): Eukaryota > Metazoa > Chordata > Actinopteri > Cypriniformes > Danionidae > Danio > Danio jaintianensis. The sequence goes on along the minus strand of CAIGQV010018257.1, from coordinate 1,319,629 downwards.
ATGTACCTATAAAACGCAACTGTTGATTTCAAACAGCTATTAAAACACAAGCAGCCTCTGACAATTAGAACTTCAGAAGTTGACAGACATTTTGGAAATAGTTTATGAATCTCAGTTCCTCTAACAGCTCTAAAGTCTAAGTTCTTTCACACTACATTTATAAGTAGGCAAACACAGGGCCAAACTTAGTTATTTTTACACATTGAAATGCAGCATCTTGAATGCTAAAAGCCTAGCAAGCATGGACCTTTTAACACAGAATTCAATTGCTGACGTGAGCTTAATATTATGTTATACTGCTCAATTTACTTAAATTGGTAGTAGGGGTTTAACCAAACTTCCAAGAACAAAAACTGATTTCATTTTCACTTGATAAATAAAACAAAAATGCCAGAATGACGTTGCCAACTATTGACCAGACATGCAAAAAAAATAATAAAATAATAAAAATCTGCGAATCCATGTAAATAGGAATAATTTTGATGCATTAAAAGAAGAATTTAGCCAGATTTAGTACGTTAGTCTTGTAACCACACACTTAACATTTGCAATGCATCAATATAACTTGCTCTTCCTTTGAGCATTTTATGTACGTGTTCATATACAACAAATACTCTGCAGAGTCCGATTACACGGGCTGTGGACAAAGGGATAGGAGGAAGGGCCAGTTACCTGCAGTGACCTGAATCCACCCTTCAGCCACACAAAATAGCAGAAGAAATAGAGTGGAGAGAAGGCGTGAGAGAGAGAGAAAACAGACAAGCAGCAGCAGTAAAAATTAGCCATCAGCAGTAAAAGCAAGCTTTCCACATGCACAGTTAAAAAAGAGACTCAGAAATAGTGCAAAAGAGGTCAATAGCACAGAGAACAAGATGTCAATAGGAAAAGGTTGAGATTTCAAACAGCTATTAAAACACATGCAGCCTCTGACAATTAGGGCTGGGATTAAAAAGTCTTCAGAATTTTCTGACATATTTTGGAAACTAGTTTATAATCTCAGTTCCTCTAATAGTTCTAAAGTCTGCGCTCTCTGCAATTGCATTCACAGTGCTAAAGATTTTTTTGAGACCACATTTACATTCTGCTCACTGGTTATACGACAACTTTGGTTAGTGAATTTAAAAAAAATCTTAAATCTGATTTGTAAGAACAATGTATCAAAAGGTCTTGTTTGTATACACATACATTACATGTGACTCAAATTGCATGTATTGGGACAAAACTTCAAATGCACCCAGTCCAACTGCAATAATCAGAATTTAATAAAACCATTGTAGTTACAACAGTAACTTCTAATGATTTCCTCAATAAAAAATTTTTTTTTAAAAAGAACTTCCAGTTATTTTCTTTATACAAGTTAGTTTAATCAACTATATTATAAAACTCAGAGGAGACTAAAGTGAGTGGTTTGTGACTGGTTTATTGCTAAAAAATAAAAAAAAACACATCTGAAAAAGTTTCATGCAAGAAGCAAATTACTGTAATAGAACTTTTTTTTTTTTTTTTATCAGGGATTCTTCAAAAATACTAAAAAGAACACTTAAATCAGAAAAAAGGGTATATTTATTCCCAACCCTATTGACAATGGACACGAATACACAAAGGTCGACAAGAGAAGCATCTAGATGCAAGAGAAAACACAGGCAATCAAACAAATTTTGTTTTAGTACAGAAACAAGAATTGTATTCTTAAGCAGGCATCAGTTTATGAAAATTGGTAGTACCTGTTGGTGTAAAGCGCGAGGCCCTGGCGCAAACTGCGAGGAAAGTAAAGAGTCAAAAAGGTCAAAGTTGAGATGCAAAAAGATGACAGAGTCAGCCAAACGTGCATAATTCTTCCTCAAACACAAGCAGGAATTAGAAGAGCCAGCTAGGCCACAAAAAAAGCACTAAGCCCCGAGTCTGTTGAAGAGTATCAGGGTTTTAAAGATAGTGTACCTGTCTGGGTTGTGGTGCAGTGTTCATTTGTGGAGATGGCCCGGGAAAGACAACCGAGGAAGGCTGGCCTGGGGGATAGGCAGCCTGTAGAACAAATAGAAGAACGGGTAATGTTAACAACAATGCAAATCATAATGATCACAACTATAAGCTTCTCCATTATGGCTTTCACCTGTGTCAGTCCTGGAGATTGGGCAGGGTGGGGAACAGCAGGGGGTCCTGTTATAGGCTGAGGTGGTTTATTCATTTCCTGTGGTTCTGCATGAGGGGCCCTCACACTTGCCTGCCAAACTAGCAAGTAAGCAAAACACAATGAATAATGGGAATGAGGAATAACACAACACAATCACATTTTTTAAAGAAAAATAGACTGCTGTTGGCCACTTATAAAAAACATTGTTATCTTTCCATGCAAGTAAAACATACAGCCATGTGCAAGAAATAAAAATTATACCTATAAATTAGTATGCTGGATCTCTGGGGTTGTTGAACCTCAGGTAGTCGTGTAGTGTGTTCGTCAGCAATTCACACCTGGACAAAAACAACAGGCAGAAGTTTTACACCGTGCATACCAAACACAAACTGTAATTTACACTTTAATAGCTTGACTAGTGCCAGGTGGTAATTCTTTAGCGTTTATCAATGACAACTATCTTAAACTAAAATGAAAAATAATAGTAAGTGATCTAGGACTGGACGGTTTGATAGTATAGTCAACATTTGAAGTGGGTCAAAAAGGTTTTCCAAAATTGTCCTGTGACAACAATGGGTGTTGTTCAAACGTTTTAGGGCAACTGATGAAAAGGTTTGATCCACAGATGTTGACTACTAGATATCATTACTGCGGAATAACTTGTCAACCATATTCAGTCTTTTTATTTCATGTTTAGCGCAACATATAATTAAGTGTACGTGGCTAACTCAAGTGCAGTATTCATGAGCCTGAGGGAAGTGCTGTCTGAAGCATCAGGTCAGCAATCTGAGGTGAACCACTAAGGGTGATTTAGATTAAATGTTTTGGATTACCAACGTGAAACAGAATATGAGTACAGAAAAACTCTGTGTACAATATCCCAAGTTAAACAGTTCAACAGAAAACAAATAGCCTGCCCCAGGTCCTAACGCTTACCCGGTAACACCGCTAACTCACATGCAGATGAAGTAAACCAAAGACTAGGAAAATGTTAGTAAAATATACAAACATGTTATGCCATAGAATACTTAGTTTTGTTTGATATATTGGTCAGAACATATGAACAAATTTGTGACTTCCTGTATGACTGACATCACAATCAAGGCTTCATTCAGCATCCGCTCTATTAATCCTTTTTCTTTACAATAATTGCCCCCAAGCAGCTTCACACTGGGTCTTAGCGCCTGCCCCATGAGAAATTTATTCAAAAAAGGTTAGTTGTATCTAGGAACAAAGTTTCAATTGAGGTCATAAAATCACAAGTCTGATTTAAATTTATTGCCAGAAGCTAACACTTGGGGAAAACATTGGGGAGTAAAGTATATTTTCTAAGATGTGGAAAGCAAACAAAATGATGTAACTTAATAAAAAGTCATAATTACATTTATTGGAGAACATGGAATTGGAAGACTAAAATGCCAAAAATAGCTCACGTGGGCTAGTATTTCCAATTGTTAGACCAAAAAAAAGACTACTTGAATATTAAGTCTGTACATCTGTGTCTCCACTTAATACACATCAAGCACAACGTAGCCAGTAATGATAAAGTCAGCTGTCTCAGTATATGACATGATCCCCAAAGCAGCTAAAACTATTCTAAACTTATTGCCATATAAAACAGCATTTACACAAACTCAAGAAGAACTCAAGACAAAAACCAAGTACAATTAACAACCAATCAACTCTTTCATACAGTAAATACAAACATAATTGTAGATTTAATTACTGACATTTTTAAACAGTCCACTTCTCTAGTCAAGACTGGAAAGCAGACAAATTAAGAGGAAAATTTGAAAGGAATTTGGGAAAAACAAAACTGAATTCAAAAGGACCCTATGTGTACCTGATTATACACTCAAAGCCTGAATGAATGTTCTCTGTGAGCAAGTAAAGAACGGGTGGGGGTCTACTAGTGTAACTTCAGATAAGGCCACACCACACCCATGGGCAGACTGGGCATTTAATACAATTTCAATGCTCAACTTAAAAAATAATAATAATAATAATAATAATTTTTAAAAAAAAAGGAGGAGGGGGGGTGAAGGAGAGCAGCTGGAGAGCTCAGGCCAGGGGTTATAGAGATGTAGGCTCTTCATTCTGGGGTGTCTGTCTGCCCCCTGTGACCCTCGCACAATAGAGCAGGACTTACCATCCAGCTCTGTGTTTTTTGATCCCGACAGATGGCAGCCAATAAACACCCTCAGAGGCTCTCAAAAAGACCTGACTTTCTGGGAGAGGGCAGACAGGGGAGGACGAGTGACGCTGGGGAACTGAAGCACGTGGGGAATGTACTTCCTATAGAGTGGACGTCAGAGCCTCTGACAGGCAACCAAAGATCAACTGCATTTGTCAAATACTTACTGAAAACAAACGGAAATATCCGTCAGAGGCAAAAAGCCACTGGTGACATGGATGAAGCCAAAAAGGGACGGAGAGCAGCTAGAGAAGAACAAGCTAAACATGGGATGTTTATGGCACATGGGGGGAGGGTACACCACGCGTGTGTTCAATATAGCCCAGCCATCCGTAACATCCAGATGAAGTGTTTTGTGGGGGGAGGGCTTGCCAGGCTCGTACAGTTATGATCAATGTATTTGGGTGAACTGGCAAGATGCCAGTCACAAACTTTAACAAATGAACAAATGTAAAAAAAAAAAAAAAAAAAAAAAAAAAAAAAAAAGAATTTAATAAATAATTGGTATGAACTTGAGCTGATTGATATATATATATATATATAAATATATGAAAACACAGTTGAACAGTCTTTCAAAATGCACTCCATTTGATAGCATGAAGTAACACGTCACTTTACACACAAGAGTGAAAATCTAGCTGCAATCACAAGCATATGTTTAACAAACAATAACTAGTGATGTGCGCTATGACTAATTTGGTCATTTAAATGGAACCTGACATACAAGTCTTCATCTTTAAGCCAACATTGAACAAGCCAAAAACAATAGCAACGTCTATTAAGAAATATAATTAAAACAGCCTTTAAAAATAAAAATTTAACTTACGCAGATGATGCGTTTTTGTTAAGTGAAATTAACATGCCAACGTGGCCTGGTGAAAGACATAACCTGAGGCGATTTATGCACTTTAAATGCACTCGGTTGGCAGAAGATCTGCTGGCGTGCAAAAAAGCAAGCCAATTTCAGAAAGCACCTGGACAGGCATAACAAGAGTGTAGAGCAGGCCCCATTCAACCTAGATGACACACGTCGATGCAGAGTCTGGACCGGTGAGGGCACCGCAGCGCTGCTATCCAGGGCCTGTGCCACCTATGAGGCAGCAGAATAGACAGCTCTTTCCAGCAGAGATCAGCTCATCGCATTTTAACTCATTTATGTTAAATTTAACCTCAATTTGATGGGGATTTGAATAATTTTATCTTGTGTTGTTGACTACTGCTTCAGCATCAACTTGTAGTCAACTTGTCCGGCACATCCCTAACCATGTTTTTTTTTTTTTACCTGGTTGTACCTAATGGGTATTGTTAAGTATCAAACTGAAAAAAAAACTACTGTCCATTAAAAATGCTAATTATTCTGGCTTTAACATTCAACACTAGTTTTGTAAAAATTGCTGACTTCAGAACTGAATTCATTAAAAAAAAAATATGACTATTCTAGAATTTCCAACTTGTACTTCACCACCTTTGATTGGCCATTGTGTTTACATATAGATGACCTTGTTTGATCATTAGAACAATAGCTTCACACTCCTTCCCAAGTGATTAAGCAGACAGAAGCAACAGCAACATTTTCTATCAGCTGATCCTTCAGCAGGTAGCTCATATATCTGTTTAAAGAAGCATCCTCTGATCAACACAACTTTCAGACGTTCTGGTTTAAGTGTCCATGTAAGCTCTCTGTAAAAAGCATGAAGCAATAATCTTTTGAGCCAATCACAATCATATCTGTTGTGTGTGTGTGTGAAGCGTGGGCCAATCGACGTTTAAGAATAGAGATGCACCAATTGCAATTTTCTTGGCCGATTCAGATTTTTTTGTTTTAGTTATTGCCAATGCCTATTTTTGCCAATTTGCAACACTAATTTAACCTAATTTAACCCTAACCCTAATTTTTACACGTTAACAGTATATAACTTTAAACAAATGTTTAAAGAAATTACATTTTTCTTTTATCTCAAATTCCAAAGATACTTTGACAACACCAATTTACACCACTATTAGAGCATGTGCAAGCTTTATATAAAAAATAATAATAATAATAATTGGCTAGACATGTGAAGCATGAGTGCTTGATGGTTAAGTTTTCAATATGGAAAATTAGCATGTGAAAGCTTTACATTGATGAAACACAGAAAAATGCTACTTACGCAAAAAAAGCTTGAAAATCTTAACTAGACAAAAAAAAAAAAGAAATCTAACCAGACAAACAACTGATTACTAACCCGTTTACAGTTTGCCTAGACTATTTAAAAAAAGTTTTAAAATAAATTAAACTCCGGACATGCTATAGCAATTTCAAAAATGTACTCACCCACTTTGTTATTGTTTGGATGCAGAATGCGAGAACATATTTCAAATAATTTTCAGAGTAAGGCCAAATGCCAAAAATCGATTCACCTCACTATCGAGAATATTTTCAAGATGATTTTAAAACTAATTGGTGTACATGAAAATCTATTTATATTTATTTCTCTTAAGATGTGAAGGGTAGACATCACTGCATTGATTCCACCAGAGGGCAACATGTATTTGTTTCCTGTTTTAACTAATTAATTTAGTTAATATTAGTATTTAATTTAGATCAGCTGGTGCTAGAAAGCAAAACTATGGTGAAGGGGGGTGCCCCACCCCAATCAGCCAAAAATGCAGATGCTCTAATTACTGATTATTTAAGGTTACTTGATGCATCAGACTTTTAATGGCACATCTGCTTTGTAGGGAGAATACAGGACAAAGCAGCTCAGTTTTACTTCAATAGAAATTTGGTGAATGCCAACAAAATATATATGACTTTACAGAATACTAGAATGCATATAAATATACAATTTATTGCTCTAAATCTTTAGATAAATGCCATTAAAATTCTAAGCTTTATAATGAAAGCTTTGTGTGTATGTTCCTGAAATAAAAATTTAGAAAGATGTTATGCACTGTTTTTGTTAACTCATCATACAGTCCCTTTAATGGTATAACAAAGTATTCTCCACACTTTTTTAACATGCAAAGCAAAATCACAATAAACTGAAATATCAAAATCACAATAGTTATATTTTCTGCCATAGGCGATGATAGCCTAGTAGGCAGTGCTCCAACATCAAGCGCTTCTGAGCTGCATCCATCTCAAGTTTGAGTCCCAGCTTGTGGACCTTTCCCAATCTCATCCGCCCCTCTCTTTAACTTCACTTCCTGCCTAAATAATGAACTGTTATAATCCCAAAAATTAACCTTAAGTAAAAGAAAAAACAAGCCTAAAACATTTTAATAAAAAATGCTGTCAGAGTGGGTAGAAGACTTAAACTTAGAGAATTATTTGCATTTCTACTATACATCTGCATGAATGCAAAATGAAAATTAACAACGGTTTCTGCTACTCTAATACGTGCAAAACTACACAATTCAAATTAGTGTTAGAATCAAGACTGGTAAAAACGTTCTGCTTTTTACATTTTATTCGCAGTCAATCGACATACAATTTCAGAAGACAACAGTTTAAAGCACGTTAAACTCTACCCTGTAACATTAAAAAAAACAGTGAATAGGCGAAAAGTAGACTTTTGTGGATTTCTGAATGCTTTCGACCACATGAGTATTTACACTACAAAAGCGACACTACAAAAATGTAATCGAATGCATCTGACAACCTCTGGAGGTGGGCAAAGGTAGACAATACCAAACCATTCAGACCCCATTTAAAACAGTATTTAGTGTTATCCACAAAAATTGCAAGCTTAAAAATAGCCAAAATCTGTTACCACCATTATTACCCTGTCTGTCGTAAAGAGTCATATTTGCACAGGTCACTAAAATGGGTTGTCATTTATTCATGTTCAAAGATTATTTATATTTTCTAAAGTATTACTCTAACGATGATGCATTGCACGTTCATTCACTTCCATCACATTTTTCCCCACATCATTAAAGTAAATGTTAACTGAGGCCGTCATTCCACAGAATTGGGTGTGCAATAAACTTCATATCTGTGGTTATCAACCTTTTAACTATTCAACACAGCAGGGTGATTCATATAAGAACCACTACTAAAACAGACCAAACACTCAATATACTGAAACGGATAACTCAAACATAAAAAACGTACTAAAAATAATATTAACAACATAAAATAAAAAAATATTTAATCAGGTTATCTACATAACCACTACAGTATATACAGGTAAAATGTAAGAAAAAAAAAACACTGGGGTAATATTTTCCAAATGTTAAGTTTCCTGCACGCTGTGCTCCCGAAAGTGCGGTGAAGCAGCGCGCTTCTCCTACAGACGTGTCACACCGCAGCCATGATGCTCTGCCGGCGCGGCTAACAGCGCTAGCCTCCTCCATATGGCACTGACACGTTCACATACACTCCGCTGTCTACACCAGAACAAGCTTTTCGTTTCCAAACAAAACGTTAACCACATCAGCAACACACTATACACAGAAACCCACGTTGGAAGCTATTTTAAAAATCAATAAAAAGAAACCGGGCCCTCAATAAACGTGTGGGGAAGTGTGCTCTCGCTCGCACTAGCTGATTAGCTTCCCTCTCCAAATCAATGACATACTGGAATCTGCCGTGCATGTTGTTTCTTTTGACTGTATCGTTATATATACATAAGTTGTTGTAAAGTTTGGCTTTTTGATGAGGAAAAAACGTCAAATCAGGCACCGGACAAACTTATTCCATCGTCCTCGTGCTGGCATTCCCACAATTCATCACATGAGATGATGAGACGTTTAACGGTAACAAATGCTTTTAAAATACAACAGAACAACCAACCCATCAACAGTCCATATGTCATTTTAACTCAAAGGGGACGGGGTAAAACTGTCCCGCTTCTTTATATTCCAGAAATGTCAGCGGATTGACACCCAGAGACACGAACGATACGAACGCCTGAAACTGGAATAGCGAAAAACCGGGGAAATAACACCCAACATGGAGAAAATGCTGTACAGAAATTAGTGGCAACTTAAAGGGAGAGCGTTTAACGGATAAATAGTTTGATAGGCGAACACAACTTAGCATTTAACCCGTCGTGAGGATCAATCTAGGCCCGCTTGGCCCCTGCGATTATCGGTTTAAACGCGGCTACCAAAGTTAGCATTGGCAGTAGGATTACTCACCGGCTCCGCAGACAAACGGGGAAACTTAAGGGCAAGACGTCGTCAACGTTGTTTCTTGAAAGTTTTTTTTTGCTATTATTCGTTGTTAACGGAGGGCGTCTTGGTTTCCTCGGGGATATCTGGGTGAACAGAGTGAGAAGTGTTGGCTAGCGGCTGACACTTTAGGTTTAAATCCCATGTAGCGTGCAAAGGCGAGAAAAAGTGACAGTATGGGGGGAAAAAGAGAACAAATACAGTTTTCAGATGTTACTGCCGACAGAGCTGATGGCCCCAGGACGAGCCTCTTGACTGGAGGTCCATGTTTAAGGCGCGGATGGTGACGGATTGCCGGTAAGTTGATCACACTTGTCTTAATAAACGCGATTAGAGCAGAGCCATGGTGCTTCAGCGCTTCTCCCCTTGAGCCCGCAGAACCGGACGGAGTGCTCGGTGAGTAGCGTGGGTACTTCCGGGTTAATCAACCTGAGCGCTGCTGGGTCATTCGCCAAGGGTAGAAATCATACGGCGCGATAATAAAAGTCTCCATTGCGTTATCTAAATGTGTTTATTATAGCCACGCATACGGAAAATAAATATTTATATACGTATATAATGAACTGTTGTAAACAACGGAACACATCAGGGTTGTGTATTTAGTTCTCCTTTATTTATCTATAAATAAGTTTAATAAGTTATTTCTGTTAAATAAAATATAATATAAACAAAGATAATATTTTGAAGAATGCAGGAAATCCATAGTAGGAAAAACAAAACAAAGAAATTGAATTTTTGTGCAATAATATGTTGATTGTAGCAAAATGTTATATACACAAATGTAGATTTGTTAAAGTTTCTCCCTGTTTCAAAGCATTTAAAAAGGATTTTAACATTTTATATAAATCCATAAAACAGGTAAAAACAAAAAGTGCCTCAAAGCTCTCTAAACTTTTGTCAGCTTATATGGATTGACCCCCTGAATATATTTTCATTTGTATTAGTATGATTTAAGGTTTTATTTATGTTATTATTATTATTTTGTACTATTTTATTTTGTTTACTTTATGCTGCTTGGATGTAATGTTATGTATGTTTAACAATGGAAGTTGAAAATGCCTGTTTGTTATTTGACGGTTGGTTAAATAAAAAAATAAAAAATAAAAAATACTCTAAGTTCCAACATTCTTCTAAATCTTGTCGTTTCTTTTGACTGTATCGTTATATATAGATAACTTATTAAGTTTGGCTTTGTGATGAAGAAAAAATCGTCAAATCAGGCACCTGACAAACTTATTGCTAACTCGTGCTAGAATTCCCACAATTCATCACATGAGATGATGACCTTTAACGGTAACAAAAGCGTTCAAAATACAACAGAACAACCAACCCATCAACAGTCCATATGTCATTTTAACCCAAATGGGACAAGGTTAAACTGTCCCGAGTCTATATTCCCGAAATGTTAGCGGATTGACACCCAGAGACACGAGCGTTACGAACACGTGAAACTGGAAAAGCGACAGAGACAACAGAGATGAAAACGGGTTTGAAAAAATTTGAGTGCAAGTGATTATGACAGAATTTTCAAATCTCTGTAAGTGAAGTTGAAGAATGGGTCAAATACGAATGGAATTAAAGTCGCAATGAAATCAAAATGTACTCATACTCTTATTTGTATATGTATATAGTAGGGCTTGATGTATCTGTGCACTTCATTATTTAGTAAAAATTAATTTGCCCTCATAATCTTTAATCAAATACCATAACCTTCCCTCCCCCCTCGAAATGACTTTTCTTCACTTCTGGTCACATGGAATTCCTTTAGGGCGGGGCTATAAGGGCGTGTTTCGTTTCTGCTCTCCCTTCATCCATTCGTCAATCTTTTTTTAAATTTTGTTAGCAACACCCATCTTCTGACAATCCAATCGGTTCCCAAAGGACGGTACCAGATGCACCTCCCTACATTTTATTTCATTTCAGGACCATTTCCAGTCGATGTCCGTTAAGATAGAGAAAGCAAAGGACAATCTCAACTTCCATTTCATAGTAACTTAAGACTGTAAGTGAAAAAACAAACAAACAAACACAAAGATAATAAGAAAATACTCTATTAAATTGATATATAATCAAGAATTATATAGTGTAAATATGGGATTATTTCTTGGGTTTGATGGTGGATCCGTGTGAAGCTGATGTTCATGATGTAGTAGATGAGGCTGAAGTATGGATATTATTTGCACATTTTCACTTCAAAAGATGTCAAAACAGTCACTGAAGCTGCATTTATAATTAATAATAATAATATATAATAATAATAATAATAATGAGTATTAACAGCAGATCAGGGCCAGCACGGTGGCGCAGTGGGTAGCACAATCGCCTCACAGCAAGAAGGTCGCTGGTTCGAGCCCCGGCTGGGTCAGTTGGCATTTCTGTGTGGAGTTTGCATGTTCTCCCCGTGTTTGCGTGGGTTTCCTCCGGGTGCTCCGGTTTCCCCCACAAGTCCAAAAACGTGGTGAATTGGGTAGGCTAAATTGTCCGTAGTGTGTGTGAATGAGTGTGTATGGATGTTTCCCAGTGATGGGTTGCAGCTGGAAGGGCATCCGCTGCATAAAACAAATGCTGGATAAGATGGTGGTTCATTCCACTGTGATGACCCCTGATTAATAAAGGGACTAAGCCGAAAAGAAAATGAATGAATGAACAGCAGATCAAATTTATAATCATTCTGGTTAAAAAATATGCAAAAAATCATCTATATGTCATTAAGCTAAGTGAGGTAAAATTTTTAAAGATGATAATATTATGTTCTGATTCTAGTTCTGTTGAAACGAGCAGGAGTCAGAAACAAAGCAAGATATCAAAATATAGATTATTATAGGCTACATGCTTTAGCAAAAAAAAACCTGGTTGGTTCCAGGTTGATAGGTAATGAAAATGCAGACAGATTAGCAAAAAGGCCATTGGATGAGAGATTTCTGAATATAAGGTTGATGTAATGTAGACATTTGCCTTTCATGGTTAGAAAGGGAATCAGGTGGGAGTAAAGCAGAGGATATATTAAATAAGATTGACGATTGAACAGTACATTGCAGTTAACAAATTGACAGCCAGCAGTTGAACAACATACTGTTAAAAAAAGGAAATGAGTTGAAGAATGAATTAGTGTAGAAGGAAGAGCAGTATAAAAATGAAAATCTACATTTTCTCACCCTCAATTGGCTTCAAACCTTTATGAGTTTCTTTTTTTCTGTTGAACACAAAATAACATTTTGAGGAAAGTTGAAAAGTTCCATTCTCTTGACCTTCATGAAAAAGGTCAACAGTTACAGATTTCCATCTTCCTTCAAATATCTTCTTTTTCTGTGTTCAACAGAAGAAAAAGCTCATAAAGAACACATGAAGTTTGAGTAAACGATTACAGAATTTTCAGTTTTGGGTGAACTATCTCCCTTTAATTTCAGTAAAAGATACGAACATAACAGTAGGCCTATCGATATTTAAATTTTTCAGAGTTTATTTGATTTTTCAGGGCTGAATATGTTAATTTGAGTAGCTGAGCAGTAACAGATGAAGCTTCACATATCAATTGTCCAATGGTGCAGTAGGTGGCGGAAATGCACTTGTTTATTTGTGATCCACTTTAAAATATAAAGAAGAAAAATACAAAAACAGAAATACATAGATATTACATAGTTATACTGTTTATATTTATATATTGTTCATAACATGACTTTAACTAAATAAAAAACATGAAATGTGACATTCAGTATACTATTAAAGTATGTATTTATGTACACTAGAAAATTTAATATTAGATAAAATCCAACATTAAATAAATATTCTTCAAAGACATGGTCACTTGTAAACATTGCAGATACGTTTTTTCCATTCCATATCAGTGTCATCTGAATCAAAAACATATGACACATCAGACATCACCTGCAAGAGTAAAATTATCCAAGTATTTCTTAGTGCAAATCTATATCAAATGCATTTGTTATCTTACAGTACAGTGCATGCAGTATTATGCAAGTCAATATTCTAATAGTTTTATCAAGCACTACACAAGTCTTAATAACTATTTACTATATAATCAAAAACTGACATTTAAAAACTCCTTATATTCAGATGTTGGTGATTCTTTTATATGAAAAATGGCCCAAATAGGAGATGCAACACATTGAAATGTAAAAAAAAAAAAGTTTTGTAAACATTGGATAGGCAGCAGAGCAACAGAAAAAAAAACAGGTTGAGAAGAAAACACTGCCTGCAAAAAGACTTAAGAATTGAGATTTTCTTGAGTTTTGTGTCTAAAACTACGAATTAAACCATCAGGAACCCTTTATTCTTGAGTTCCACAATTTTTTTTTAAGAATTATAAACTTAAGTGTCCTGATTATTTAAAAAAAAAATGTTTTACCCTTTTAAGAGATCAGGAAACCAGCATTACTTTTTTGGACAACCATTTAAAGAATTTACATTTAAGATTTGGCAGTATGTTTTGAGCTCAATTTAAGCCCATCTCCTACCCTGAAGGGTCAGTTTTTATCATTGTTAGTATGAGAATCACACCATGATTTCACACTTTGCTGTTGTCTCAATTGAGCTTCTAGTGGTCCATTAAGCTTTTCAGAGTCTTTATTCATTTCATGATTAGTCTCTGTGAACCTGACAACTCGTTTTTCTAAAGATTCCAGTTGCTTCCTGCATTTCTCACTGAAGATGAAAGAGTTCCTGGTGGTTTAATTATTGGTTTAATGCTTAATTTGTTTTTATCTTAATTCTTAAAACAATTTCTTCTTATCTTTTTCTTTGCCATGTTGTCCCAGTGAGCATTTCTTGCCCAATTGTTACACCTTAATTTAGCAGATTCTATAGTATTACATCCTTCATATAAGTAATAGATGTGGACTTTTCAGTGTGAGTTACATGCACTTTTGGGGCCATTTTACCTGTAAAACGAAATCTGCTTATTAACTGTATTAAATTAATGTATAGGACATTTTCACTTCCAGCCCTTGTTCAAAGTTATACATTCACTTAATAGTAGTTATTAAAATTATGTTATTTGGAATTGGTAAAATGTGCCTGGAAAAACAAATATGATCAAATACGCTATAGTTATTGATTCTCTCTGCCACTGGTGTGTCACTCCATCTGCCCGTATATACACTCAAAAAAAAGATTTTTGCTGTTTGTTCAAACTACTTATTTAAAATTAGCTGAGTCAACACAATTCTTGAGTTTTATTTGAAGAACCTAATTGTTTTATATTCAATCCACTTAAATATGTAAAAAAAATTATAATAATAATAAGTTTACTTAATTTGTGTTGGGACAACATGAAGGAATTGGAACACTGTATTTATTTAATTTTTTTACATAGCTAATTAATGACCTAAGCATCTAAACAGGAATAATTATCATATTGGCTGCATGATATTTACAGACGCAATGTAACTTTCCCGTATGAAAAATTTGTATTGTGAGTAGGTTATATATTTGATTCATGTTTTTTTTTTAGAAATGAGGTGTACCGTGCTTCGCATGCTTTTTCAGTTATTAACTTATAAGATTTCAACTTTCTTATATATCACATAGTATTTTACCAAAACAACGGTGTATTTCAGCTCTATTTTTTGGAGGCCCTGGGCTTCTGAAAAAAAGGCTTATCACCTGTAATTTACTTTTGCCTAAAAATTTGTTATGTGCTAGTAGAAGCATTCTGTCATTTGAAAAATAACGTCATTGAGGGTATAGCCAATCATATCGCAGAATATTTGAAGAACAAAATTAAGCCTTAACATCCAATCACATTTCCATTTGTCTAGATGCAGTTCAGGACATTTCCTGTGTGATGTGATTCAAATTCAGATTAAGTCAATTAAAATATAAGTTTTATGCCCATACTGCTTTCGCAGTCTGCAATCCATCCCTGCATCCATCCATCTATCTTCATAATGTTATGTGCCAGGGCTGCACAAAATATTGTTTCAGCACCACCGATATACAGCGCCGTAATGTGGCAATCTGCAATAGTCACATTGCAAAATCTGCGATGTCAAGCAGGGATTATAATTAACCACATCAGAAGACATGATTTGTGGAGTTTAACTTTAGTCTTAAAGTGTGAAATATTTGTATTTGGATGTGTTTTTAAGGACTGTAAGAATTCAAACATATTTTATAAAAACAAAGATGAATTGTTTTAAATTATTTATACAATAAAGACTATGTTATTTTAGATTGATAATTGAATATCTGTACCTCAATACTCTCAAAAAATGATGCTTGCTGTTTGTTTAAAACGAGCTAAAACAACACAATTCTTGTTTTTTTGTGACAAAATTGTTTTACGTTCAATCCACTTACATTTGTAAAAATGAATAAGTTATCTTAATTCCTTCATGTTTTCCCAACACAAATCGATTGTGTGGAGCCTGGCATTTTTTTACAGTGTACACACTGTAAAAAAATGCTGGGTTCCACACTATACCTTCATGTTGTCCAAACATGACTTTAACTCTACCGAAAACCATAAAGCCCTGTTTATTTAATTTTAATCTTGTGTTCTATTGTTTTCATCTACACTTTACTTTGCTTATTGTATTTTGTTTATTTTTATATATTTTATGCAGATGCACTGCCCTACAAAATCATCCTAATCAATGTAAAATTCTGAATTCTATCCAAATTTGTGTCATCTTGTGAAATTATAGTAATATCGCAATACATATACCACAGAAAAACTAAATATTGCAATGTCAGTTTTTTCCAATATCATGCAGCCCTGTTATGTCCTATATTCATTCATTCATTCATTCATTCATTCATTCATTCATTCATTTTCCTTTCGGCTTAGTCCCTTTATTAATCAGGGGTCGCCACAGCGGAATGAACCACCAACTTATCCAGCAAATGTTTTACGCAGCGGATGCCCTTCCAGCTGCAACCCATCATTGGGAAACACCCATACACTCTCATACAGACATACACTACGAACAATTTAACTTACCCAATTCACTTGTGGGGGAAACTGGAGCACTCGGAGGAAACACAGGGAGAACATGCAAACTCCACACAGAAATGCCAACTGACCCAGCCGAGGCTCGAACCAGCGACCTTCTTGCTGTGTGGCGACAGCACAACCCACTGTGCACCGCGCACCCTATGTCCTATATTGTATTACGCAATCTATGTATTGTTGTAGAGTTCACACTAGTTTGTAATGCAATTTAATTCCCCCATAAATGGCAAAAACAAATAAACAGACCAACTGGACAAACTACACCTCCAAGAGAATGCAGACATGCAGCAAGGTTTTATCCTTTTATTACTTTGCAGTTTGTACTCAGAAAACAATCTCATAGACATCATTTTTAGATTTTTTTTTATTTCATTTCATCCCGTTGTGATAAAACAGAAACCTGATCACATCTATGACTGTTTGACGATAATACAGTTGTCCAAAGTGCATGCCTTCAGCAGATCTGTCAAAAAACATTAGAAGAATGAATCATTACAATGAATCATCATAAGTGGACACTTTTGTAAGTCAAAAGCAACAAGAAATGGTGAAAACTTCACAATTATAACAAAATGTGTTTTGTCCTAGAATTTTGAACCAGACATTGAAGTAAATTATAGGCACATTTTATACCTGGTACAAGCTGATTATTCTTGTAGGTCCTCTCAATCATATCGATGTACTCTTTGGTCAGGAAATCATCCACAGATTGTTTTATCTCTTGAAGGCATTTAGTGGTATCAGTGAAAAGGAGATTTTTTCCATCTTTGGAGGTGAAAATGTCATTATTGTTGTCCTGAAACATATGATAGGAGATGGGATTTACAATTTATAAGGGAAATTATAGAAACAGGTGACTGGTAAAATATAAGAATCAACTTTAACTACAAATAATTAGACAATGAGCTAAAGATGACTGGAGAGTTGCTGAAATCTAAAAAATTTAAAACACCAGGAAAATACACAGAAGTCTAACTCAAAAACTCACTTGAACATTAGTCAAAAAAGACACCACAGCACTGCGCGCATCTTCTCGGGTGATCACAGCATGAACTGGCACTTTGGCAAGGTTACACTTTTCAAATTCAGTGTATTCTGTTTTTTTGTCTCCTAATTGTGGACAAATGAGTTCAAAATCTCCTGACTTTAAATGCTTTGCCCAGTCCTTTCCATTACCTAAGAAGACAGAAACATACAGAAAAAAAAGAGCATTTACACATCTGACAGTATAAAAAGTGTCAAATATTGTTAATTAATGTAAAACACACTAACCATCTGTGTAATCCCCGACCACAGTGTGCTTAATAAAAGCGACATCACCAGCTTTTTCTGCAAGACACCTATAAGAAAAGTGAGGTTATTTTCTGGTTAACATTATGTTCACATCTAAAAAGCACATTCCCTTTTAATTGAATACAGTCCAGTACCTGAAAGCCCCATCATAGCCATAATACTGCTCATCAGCAGAGGGTTTACATTTGCTTTCATCTCCCACAGGCTTCCCACTGCCTTTACACAGTTTACACATCTTTGATGTAGAATCAGCACCAGGAGCGCAGCCTTCGCTGAAGAATGTGTCTGAGAAATGAAGAGAAAATGTGCTCTTTAATGTGATTAGGTTGTCCATGAGAAGAAGAAAAAAAACAATCATCAACCAGCCATGCAGCTCTGTAGATTTTGATTATTTTTCAAAATACTGTGCAATCTAAAATTGTAATAAAATCCACAACACAACCAAGTTGTGTTCCAAATTTGAACTTGATTTCTCCTAAATGTGTTTAGGTTTGATCCGTTTCCCTGTGAATGAAATGGATCTAATGAAACTAATGAAATCAATTCTGTCAAAATATTACTTTGATCACAAAATAGTCACAAAATATTATATTATACTTTATAAATAGAACACTGAGTCTCAGAAATATCTAATGATTTGTCTTTTGTCTAGAGTAGACTATAAAAAATAGTGCTGGGCAAAAATTAATAGCGATTAATTGCATCCAAAATAAAAGTTTGATTTGACATAATATATGTGTGTACTGCGTATATTTATTATGTATTTATAAATACACGCATGCATATATTTGAGAAATTTTTTATTTTTATTTAGATATGAAATATATATATATATATATATATATATATATATATATATATATATATATATAT
>CAIGQV010018257.1:1278292-1300995 GCA_903798115.1 Danio jaintianensis | reverse complement strand
TATATATATATATATATATATATATATATATATATATATATATATATGAATGATACAAATTATATATAAATTCCAATATCTATGTAACAAAATTGTTTTGTATGGTTTTGCTTCTATGTATGTGTGTGTATCACATATACATAATAAATGTATATAATACACACACATATATTATGTCAAAACAAACTTTTATTTTAATGCGGTTAAACATTGCCCAGTACTAAAAAAAGTATATATAAAAAAAATTTTTTTTTGTGATATAAAACTTGACCACCCAAGGTGGGGATAAGGCAATAAAAGAGAGCAAAGTATCCTGATAGTAGACAGCTTTGTTAATTTTGTGAACAGAGGAGAAAAAATCTACTTTCAAATTAGTAGAAAAACTACTAATTGCAGTTAGATTTCATAATCAGTGAGAATCTGACAACTCCAGCCCGAGCTCATTATAAATACCTGCCTCAGCCTACATTTTTCAGCGTAACATATGTAGCTCATGTGTACGTTTTGTTGCATCATGTTTTAGTTGACAAATCCACTAGAGGGCATTGTCTACATTTTTGCAAATCTGAAATATGTTACTGAGAATGTTTTTGTTTGTACGTTTAGGATACATGCCCTTATGTACACAACCATGACAATGCAAGGCTTGTCGTACAGCAAATCACTGACCTAAACCCAACCAATAGTGTTTTCAAAAGCAGAAGAGAAAGGTACATTTGCACAGAGTTTGACCTCTTTTCTGGATCCATAATTCACCAGACTCGAACTCGAGTGCTCTACTTCACAAGTACAACACCATACAATGTGAGCTATCGAGCAACGTAACCATGCCAGAAAAGTTGTTCATATGGAGATAGACAGCTAAGACAAACGTATTCGATGACAAATCATAGACGCTATTAAGCTGTTATGCTGTATTTATATGGTGTCTTGCAAAAAAAAAATTGCATGAAAATAATCCTTTAATTGTGAAAATATGTCCCTGTAAATATCATTAGTGTGAAAAGGAACAAAATATGCTGCCATCATACTGCCCCGCAGCATGAAACGGCAGTCAAACATATGTTGAAATATGTTTTTGTGGTTTCCCAAAGATGAAGGCTGAATCACATATTTCAGATAATATTTCCTATAGTCTGGCTTAACAGTTTAAAACACAACGCATCATACACTTTCCAACTTTGTAAATGGTTCAAGCTGCTTTGAAAACAACAACTTATGCAGACGTACAACAAAAGAATATCAGATAATCAAACAAATTTGATATTCACCAATTGGATGAAATCAAAGTCCAAGTGCCTCACATTGGTAGATTAGCTCTGACTATCAATCTGTTCAGACTGCAAATCGTTAATAAGTCATGTAGTTTGTTTCAGCCTTTAATAAAACTCACCAAGGGTACATCCATCTGTTTGGCCACATATGGTGGACTCTGGGATATTCCAACCAGCATTGCGATTCAGGCCAGTGTGGCAGGACTTCTTCCCTCGTAGGTTACTCCACGTTACACCTGAGTCCTTACGCACCACGGCCACAGCGTAGTAACTTGTTGTCCCTGTGCACATCAAAGAAATTAAGCTTAAATGTCCACTCACACCAAAAACAAACTCTGAATTATGTGATTATAACTATATCGTATTAGCTGTATTATATTAGCTATTTTATAACTGTATTAGCATCATCACCAATGCTGATTTGATCTTTTTTCATCGTTCATCAGCTAAAAAAAAAAAGATTTGAAAAAGAGATTCCAACAATAGAATTTCTCTGTCTCTCTCTCACTGTCGACTTTTGGTGTTGAAAATGTAACTCTAACAAAGTGACCTTCATATACATTTTAGTAGTTTGAAATAATATAATGTATATGAAATATATATAGAGAAATAAATCTGTAAAATAACAAAAAATGTACTAGCAGTTTATTATAAGGTTTTTGTACCATAATATAAAACCCCAACCTAGACAATATATCACTTTAAACTATTAAAAATGTTAATAAAAGTCTTGTTCCAACTTTTCAAGGCTAAAAGTTGTTGAAAGAAAGATCAAGGTCCCATAATACAATTCAAAAGCATAAATAAACAGGGAAAAATAAAAACATGATTCACAAAATACGGAAAACTGCTAATTTCAAATATTTTTTACAGTGTATATCATTATTGGTAAGGCTGTAAAGTGGACACTGATATCAGAATCGGTTTTTTTTTTTTTTTTTTTTTTTTCCTTTACATTTAGAACAGTTTTTTTTGTAAACTATATAATTCTCCTCATTGTCCTTGGTGTAAACGGCCCTTGAGACAGAATTAGCAGACCACTGAAAAAACAGATGAAGGAATGTAGACCAGTGCATCATAATAATTACCTCCTGAACCATCAGAGCAGCTGTCTGCAAAAGAGCAGTGAATAAAATGTTAGGTTTCATCTAAAATGTAAATTCTGTACAAATGTGACGCTGAACCACAAAACCATGAGTCCGTTTTTGAAAATTAAGATTCACACACCTGATTTATATTTATACACCTGAAAGCTGAATGAATAAGATTTTCATTGATGTTTGGTGTGCTGTGATTGGGATCATATTTGGCTGAGATAAAACCATTTGAACATCTGGAATCTGAGGGTTAAAAGAAGAATTAAATCTAAGAATTGAAAAAACTGACAAGTTTTCCAAATTAAATAATTAATCAATAACTAATTAAATAACTAATCAATAATCAGGTCTTGACTGATTTACGCAAGGAAAATCACAAAATTTCTTCATGGAAGATGATATTTATTTAATATTCTAATGATTTTTGGCATAAAATAAAAATCTATAATTTTGATTCGTAGAATGTATTTTCTACCCATGCAATATAAGGTTTTGTGGTCCAAGGTCACAAATAGATGTCTTATGAACTGAGGAGGTCATGTTCATTCTTACCTTTATTAGACTGTTCAGCCATGACTGGAACTAGACCACACTTTCCAGCAGTATACACCTGGGCACCATCAACGGCTAAGAAATCTGCTTCTTTGCGCTGTTAGTCAGAGGGGAAATCAAATAGAATACACTCAAAAAAAAATCAATCACGAAAAAGTTTTTCATTAACTGTAGCCTTTTGATTTTATTCAATCTGTCAGTTTTTTTAAATGTATGTTGTCAAATTCCCTAGAATCAACCTAAATCTGCTCAAATGGAATACTATTAGATTTAATCTGTTAAAAGATATGGATATGGTATAAATATATCTATCTTAAAAGCCAGATCCAATTAGTTAAATTCTATGACATTGGTTTACTTTATAGTTGGGGGCAAATTGGATTTATTAATATTATTACATAAATCTTGTTCTTATTTGTTAAATTTATGTTTAACTAACAAATATCGATCACATAAAGTTTTTTAGTTCAATTATGTTAAAAGTATGTAATCCAAAGAGGTAGAAATTTTGTAAGCAATTAGAATACATACGTCTTACTTGTTAGGCCTAAATATTTTTGGAGTGCACTAACCCACAGGGTAAACGCACATACAGTAAAGCCTCAGCATTCATCCATGAGACCCAACAATACCTTGATTTTTTCGATGCAGTCATCCACAGATGCTTCCATAAGGCACATTTTAGGATCTTTAGAATCTTTAGAATCAACCTTCAAAGTGTCACACTTATTTTTCTCTAGATGGCCAATGGTACACCATCGAATTGTAGTCTCAGGCGCTGGTGGGTTTCCATCTGTGAAGAAATACATGCAGCAGTTATCAGTGGTGTAAAGTAATGAACTGCAAATACTCAAATTACTATAACTGAGTAGTTTTTCTCAGGAATTGTACTTTACGCTGTAGTTTGTAAAATGTGTACTTTTACTTTTACTTAAGTACATTTTTAGTTCTGCATCGGCACTTTTTCTGCAGTATTTTTCTTCAACCTGCAGTCACTTCTTTATCTGTTTATTATTTATTGTCTACTTTGATTGAATAACCAGAATAATCAGTCCTGTGATTCCTGTCCAATCAAATCACACATAGAAAATCTGCCATTTTTTTTACTGAAATGTTTTTAATGCTTTTTTCCCTTTTTTACAGTGTACTACTCTGCAAAATAACTAGAAATGATAATGTACTGTCATCAGGGCAAAGACAGAAGAAATGAGTAATTAAAATTAGTTTAAAAATGTGTTTAAAAAACATGTCCATTAAACAGCACTTGGGAAATAAATACACAAACATATCCACAAACGATCAGATGTTTTCTCACTTATCTCGCTTTTCTTGTGTTTACTTTGTTAGAGAAAGTAAAGCATGCAGTACATATTTATCTATTGTAAATGTTGCTCTAAGCAGTGAGGATGACATCTAGATGACTTATCAATATATCACTGCAAAGGTATTTCCAATTTCTTTTTACTTCTAATCCAAGAGTGAAAATTTTGCCATGAATATATCATGGACTGAAGCAAGTTCAGTCTCTTGTACAAGTGCAATCAAGAACCTGCTTACTGCAGTTGAAAAAACAGACACTGCTTTTGCTAATAGCAAGGGTTCCAATAGCTCCTTCAAACACAGTCCATTTAATTTGACTTATTCACATATATGCTATGCTTTTGAACTTTCTATTTGTCAAAGAACCCTAAAATGAAATGTATGAGAGCTTAGTAATGGGGTATATGCATAGCGACGTTTAATTTTCAGTCAGCCAGCTAAAGCGCTTCCGGTGAACTGTCGCACCATTACAAAATCTCAGCATTTAAGATCTAATTTCTTTTTTAAAATCAGTGATCTGCTCTGTCTGACTGAGATATGATATAAAGTGGGTCTCAGATTGGAGAAGAAACACTGAACTCAATTCATTGTTCCTCGCCATTTCTTTAAAATATGGAAATTTATTTTACCACAGTATTTTCAATGGAGTTTCTGTGCTCGCCTGCTGCTACTGACGGCGCTTGCGTTTAAATAGATTTTCGTCTCATTTTACACTCAAACAACTAAATGAATGCTGAAGTCTATTTAACTAATTATATTTTAATTATATTACAACATCACTTTTTTTTTTACATCTGTAAAGGGAACCTTTATAGGAAGTTTATCGGTGGCTGAAAAACATTAGCTGTGCATATAGACCATTTTAGTTTCTTTATCACCAAATCCGCTAATTATAATGATTTCTGAATTAATATGTAAAGTAAGGGGGGTAAAAAGTGAAGCTTTGCACTCACAGAAATAAATTACAAAAAATATTTTTAGCAAATAAAACTACAAGAATTGTTACTGATGAATGCAATTATTTGTATATTTGGCACAAATAAGTCAATTCTAGTCACCTTTAAGGGCTTGCATGGCCTCATAATAATCTTCTTTCAGGTAGAGGAAGGAGTCTGTTCTCTTAGGAAGCAACATCAGATCAACCGCAGAGTCTGAGAAAATCAGGTCTTTACCACCAAAAGCTTGAGAAGAGAAAAGATCTGAGGCCTGTTGGGCACAATGTTTAAACATTCAATTGGATTTCATTGATCTGGATCTTACTCCCTTTTGTTTCTAACATAAATATTGTTTATCCCTAAAATGGCAGTCTCTCTTAAATAGTAGTCAAGTTAAGTTACTTCTAATCCACTTATAAAATTAATCCATTAATAATCCATTTATAAAATCCACTGTAAGGGCATACCGGAATCTGTATAATGACATTATAAATGTATTGTGAATCAGCCTCCAGGCGAGTGATGACAGCGCGGGCAGGCTCTCTGCCGAAGTTGCAAGTCTTATAATCCTCCACGTTTTTCGTGCTGCCGTCCATGCACAACAGCTGGTAGTTCTGCCTCTCGCTCACTTTAAAATTAACAACAGACAAGAAGCTTGTAACCAGAAACCTTGGAATCTTAACCTGTAGTTTTGTGACATAGACAATGAAAACATTTTTGTAGATTTTAGGTAAAGATATTAACTCACCTGGGATAGCATTGTGGCAAACAAATGCAACTTGTCCATTATCATTTTTCAGGCACCTGAAAAAGATTCATGAGTAATGTTGATGTTCATATAGAAGACAATCATTCAATCAAGTTTATTTATAGCACCTTACTACAACCAGGGGGGCTGCCCAAAGTGCTTTAC
Organism: Danio jaintianensis; assembly: GCA_903798115.1. Classification (NCBI taxonomy): domain Eukaryota; kingdom Metazoa; phylum Chordata; class Actinopteri; order Cypriniformes; family Danionidae; genus Danio; species Danio jaintianensis. Next base: position 1,294,904 of record CAIGQV010018257.1, on the reverse strand, counting down.
AGCATTAAAACAAAATTACACATTAAAGCACAAAAAATGGTAAGAACACAATCTAAACAAGAATCTCAAAAAAACAACACAGCATTTTGCACTACTGAATATTAAAAGCAATTCTAAATAAATAGGTTTTAAGTTTTGCTTTAAACTGTGCCACATTTGTGATATGAAGTTCTATAGGGAGGGTATTCCACAGTTTTGTACCTGCCACTGCAAAAGAACGATCACCCCATTGTTTATACCTGGATCTGGGGACCTCCAGCAACAACTGGCCTGCCAATTGTAGAGCCCTGTTAGGTTTATGAACCTTTAAAATCTCACATAAATTTGAAGGCGCAAGACCATTAAATGCATTGCAATAGTCCAGACAGCTGACAGCCTGAGAGCTGACAAAGGCATGAATGGCTTTCTCTAAATCATGCTGCCTTAGAAATGGCTTAACTTTAGCAAGAAGGTGAAGCTGGAAACAGCCTGCCTTGTTCACTTAATCTGTCCAAATTCACTCCCAAATTTTTAACTACATCGCAAAAATTTGGGGAGAAAGTAAGATGATTTGGAGGTAACTCATTAGACAGATCTGAATTGCCAAACACAATACATTTTGTTCTGTCTTCATTCAGAGAAAGAAAATTCTGTGACAGCCAAAGTTTGATATCCACTAAACATCTGTGTACATATTCTAATGCTCCTGAGGAGTCTGAAGCAACAGGGAGATAAATTTGAACATCATCAGCATACAGATGAAAAGAGACATTATGATTTACCATGATTGACCCTAACGGCAGCATGCATAATGAAAATAAATCAGGGCTCAAAATTGACCCTTGTGGAACACCAGAAGTCAAAGGAGTAGGAGAAGAAGAGACGTTACCAACCATAACCGAGAAACTATGATCAGTTAAATAAGATCTGAACCAATCTAACACAGGCCCCTGTAGGCCAACCTGATGGGCCAAGCGAGACAGGAGGACTGAGTGGTCCACAGTATCGAAAGCAGCGGTAAGTTCTATCATCACAAATAACACCAGTTTTTTAACATCAAGGGACAAAAGAATGTCATTTTGCACAGTGCAGATTCAGTGCTGTGACATGATCTAAAAATGTCTCAAAGATATTATATTTGTCAACATAAGACTGCAACTTTTTCTAAGACCTTGGATAAATAGGGAAGATGGGACACTGGTCTAAATTTAGACAAAACAGCAGGATCAAGATTAGGTTTCTTAAGGATAGGCCTAATCACAACATGCTTAAACACAGTCGGAACAAACCCTGAATTGAGTTATTAATAAAAGATAAAATACAAGGTCCCACTGAGTCGAATCCCTGTTTAAGCCCTCTGGATGGAACAATGTCTAGAGGACAATACGTAGATGACATACGCTGGACCACCTCTGAAAGGTAGAATAAGGAGACTAACCACAGACATAGGCTCAGAAAAAAAAGAGTAACCAGACAATTATTAGTGCTATAAAGACTCTGTCTGACTGAGGATACCTTGTCAACAAAGTAATGAAGAAAATCATCACAGGTTGACACATGGTTTAAAACGTTAATAGAAGATGTTAAAACGGACTGAATTGTATTAAATAATATTCTAGTACAATTACTACTAGATGAGATGATAGACAGATAACAGCATGGGGAAAATAAGTTCATTCATGTGCTATTAGAGTTTTTTTTAAACTATAGTTTCAGTCCTCAGAAATATACTTAAAATCACACTATACAGAGCACTTGATTTATGCTGACAGAAACTAAGTTTTCTAAAAGTATACTTCAAATACGTAAAAAACAAAACAAAAGAAAAAAATAGATAGATAGATAGATAGATAGATAGATAGATAGATAGATAGATAGATAGATAGATAGATAGATAGATAGATAGATAGATAGATAGATAGATAGATGACTGAGAAACAACTTTTTGAAAATTTTGAAAAAATAAAAAAATTGCCTTTGAAGTTGTCTAAATGAAGTGCTTCGCAAGACACATTACTAATCAAAAAATTTATATATTTACAGTAGGAAATTTACAAAATGTCTTCATGGATCTTTACTTAATATTCTAACAATTTTTGGCATAAAATAAAATTTGATAATTTTGACTCATACAATGTAGGATAAATATACTCATGCAACATTAGACTTGTTTTGTGTCACATATAAATATTATTTAACAAGCAATCTATGAGTATAACAATAAGTTTACTTGTAGTGTAAAGTTGCAGTACAAACGAAAAAATGTAGTGGTTAATTACTTGTGTACTTATTTACACTTTGAGTGTACTTAAAAGTATCTTTAATCAACTAAAACGTGGACTAATCTAGTCCCGAGTATATTGAAATTCAAGTATAGTACTCATACATTGATATTGGTATGTTTACTACTTTAAAGTATAACTGATTTTTTCTTAGGTTTTACATTAAATTGAACTTGACGTATACTTATACATAAGAGATTGTATTAGTGTGGTTCGTACTGCAAGGCTCCGTCATCACCATAGTACTTCTCTTTGTCTGAGCAGGTGCAGTCATCATGACAGGTTTTGCACAGGTTTGGGTATTTGGTTTTTGATACTCCAGGAACACAACTGCCCAAGAAGAAATCTGACACAGCTGGAGAACACAAAAAAACATGACTAAAACCAAATGCATAATAAACCTTTTAGCATATCCTAAATGTATTATATGGCTGCTCAACAATCAATCAATCAATTAATTAATCAATTAATACATGACATTTTGGGACAGATTTACTAACAGCTTGTGTCAGCAAAAAACCCACTTTGGTAATAAAAAATACAATCAAGATTTACTAAACATGTACAGTGAAATATTAACAAGGAAAAGACTCAGGCATAGACATAACTGAGATAAGAACCGAGAAACGCTGCAGAAAAAAGCAACAGGTAAGAATCGCTAACTGTTTTCTGAATGTGTATTTCTTGTAAAACATTAAAATACTGTGCCAGTGTTTCATATGCTTTCAGTGTTTCCGCATGCATCCTCCAATCAGCATATACTATTGCACTCTCAAAGTATAGGTGCCAATTTAGTACCACCAAATGGTGTTCCTAAAAGTAATATAGTTCCTGCAGTGACACATATTCACTATAACCAGTTTCTTACACTTTTCTTCAAATTCTTTCTTTACTTAAAGTCGTTTGTTTTGTTATTTCTAGCTTAAAAATCAAGAAGCATATTCAGTAACACTTTAGAATAATGGTCCATTAGTTAATGTTATTTAATGTATTTACTAACATTTACTAAGTATAAATAATCTTGTTAAGCATTTATTAATCATAGTTCAACATTAACAAATGCATTATTAAAATCCAAAGTTGTGCTTGATAACATTAATGCCCCATGAGTTAATATAAACTAACATGAACTAACCTTATTTAACTTACATAACATTAACTAACGTTAACAAAGATGAATAAATACCATAATAAATGTTTTACTAATAGTTTGTTCATGTTAGTAAATATGTTCAGTAACATTAATGGACCATTATTTTAAAGTGTTACTGCATATTCTAGACAAGAAAAATCATTCAATTTTGACTTATCATTTCTGAAAACCTGTCTAGAAAATGCTACTTGATTTAATTTTTTTAGATGTTTTGGACTAGACACGAGACAAAAAACTTAAAGTAAGAAAAGCATTTTTTGCAGTGTAGTACTAGTACATTAGCATGCGTTGTGTAGCATATTGGCTGTTTATTAATAGTTATAAAGCATGACTGCATTCTAGATCTACAACAACTACCTTACTTTCTACTGTCTTACATATAAAAGCACGAGAGCTGTCACTGGGGCAGTACCTTTTCAAATGATGGACTTTTGTTATTTTTAGGTACTAATATGTACCTTTAAGATACCAATATAGAGCATTCTGGTACAAATGTGTATGTTTTGAAAAAGAAGCAGCTCAGTGACAGTTCCTGTACTTTTATTTCTGAGAGTGTATCAATAAGCGGTAACTCTTTGTTATTCACTAATATAAAGTGTTAGCAATTTAGTGTACACATACTACTTCAACTTAAAAACAGCCATGGCTACTCTTGTTATAAATATGGTGTTGCACTAAACAACGGTCAATATTATAAATAACAGATCACTGAATTCAAGTATTACAAAGTGCCGTGTATTAACGATCTACTCAAAACGAATGGAGCCACACTAACCCCTCTCAACAGGCATGTCATCTTTATCCCATGGAATCCTCTTTGTTGCAATCAGTTTTCCAATAGGAATATTCCAGCCTCCAGACCACTGATAACAGCTGTGACAGGAGGTCTTTCCTTTGAGCTCATTGATATTGAAGCTAGTGCCAGTTTTTACTGCAGCCACAGCATAACAACATTCTGGATGAGAAGAGGAAAAGTCAGCAACAGTTAATGGCAAACTGAAACATTTTAAATGTACAGGATAAAGTTGCATCTTAAATAATAATAATAATAAAAAAATAGACATTTGCTAGTTGAATTAGGACAATTACTGGATAAAAATGACCCCAAACTAGAAATTTTCTGGTGTAAACACAATGAGTAAACGTTTGATAACTGAATCTGGTTGGATTTGAATCTAAATTGAATTGATTATGGTTTTGATAATATGTTTTTCAAATTTCTAATATAAATATTGTCATTAATAGTATTTAATTGTTTTATTTTTTATTGAAATATTCAATTGTTTTATTTATTTATTTATTTATTTTTAACTGTTCTGTAGTAAATGAATATAATACAGTTGAAGGCAAAATTATTATAAATAGATTTAAAAAAAATATTTCTCAGTTGATGTTTAACAGATCAAGGAAATTGTCACAGTATTTCCTATTATATTATTTCTTCTAGAAAAAAGTAAATATTTCTTTGTTTGGCTTGAATAAAAGCAATATTAACAAAGTTTGTAAATAATTTTTAAGGTCAATATTATAAGAAATTATAATTTTTTTGAGTGTTGTCCAGTGATTTGCCTAACTAATCTCTCTGTTAAACAGCACTCTTGAAATATTTAACAAAAAAAAGAGAAAACATCACACTTTCTACACTTACTACAATTTCATGGAGGGCTAATAATTAAATCTCTCAAAACAAAATTTTCTTAAATAATGCAAAAAGCTCAAAAAAAGATTTTTGAATAAATATCATCAGCTATTTATAAAATAGTATGTTATTATATAATATAATTTTCAAAAGGTCTATTAATTTTTCTCATATAGCTGTATACTGTGTGTGTGTGCATGTGTGTGTGTGTGTGTGTGCATGCATGCGTGCGTGCGTGTGTGTATGTTCTACTTATACAGAATTCACCTTTTTTATATTTCTCTGCAAGGATTGGATGGAGTTGATAATTATTTAGTCCACCAGTGAAAACATTTTCTCCATCTACAGTAACAATATCTGTACCGCCAGTCTGTGAATCATAGACAATTTATTAAAATCATCATAGTTTAGACTAAACAGCTCATCTGAGGCTGAGACATGTCGTCTTACCTTGATGCTGCTCATGCATTCAACGAGAGAAGGTTGGAGATGACACTCAATATCTGTTGCTTTGGTGGCAAGATGATTGCATTTTTGCATCTCATTATGCGTTGTCACACACCATTTGAGTTTCTTTTGAGCACTGGCTGATGGCAGTGCCACAACTGCGCAAAGCAAAATCACAACGTTAGACATAATTATTAAATAAGAACTGAATAAGAGCAAGTCACAGCAGTGTTGAAGAACGCAATTACCCAGACACCCCAGCAAGGAGACGAGCAGGACCTTCATACTGGGCTTCACCAGCGATTTCTGGCAGGAGGAGAAAAGAGAGACGGTGCTTTTTATAGGAGGTCTGGAAGCACTGGTGGGCTGGATAAGGCAAACACAACACATGATAATTTTCATCGTTTGCTCAGGATTTCTCAATCTCTGCTTGTGCAGGCAGGACGCCAGCTAACAATCTGCACAGTTTCTGTCGTGGAAATTCCCAAATGTCAACTATTTAACAATTTTTGTTTATTTTAAATATTTTTATACATTAACAAATTATGTTTGCTGCTTGTTCAAACTACTAATTTAAAATGAGTTGAAACAACACTATTCTTAAATTGTTTTGGGACAATCTAATTGCTTTATATTGAATCCACTTAAATTTGTAAAAACCATTATGTTAATTTAATCGATTTGTGTCGATTTGTGGGACAACATGAAGGAATAGTGTGGAACTTAAATTCAATTCAGTTAGGACTAGAAGGTTACAATTTTACACACTGAAAAGATTATATGGCAACAAATGTTTTTTTAATGTTACTTTAACTTATTTTAATAAGTTAATGAGGTTTCAACTAAGTTTTTTTTGTAAAAAAATAAAGTTAACCTAATATTTATAGTCTGATGTGAGTTTAGATAACTAGAAAAGTTTATTTGGCTCAGCTAAAAAAGAAAGAAAACGTACAATGCAGTATTTTGATTTTTTTTAGTATTGTGTTTTATTGTATTTTAGAATCAGTTTTTTAGAAGGGATCTGCTTGATAATGTTAGGTCATGCATTTGTTTCAGTTTTTATTAATCATTGTAATATTATTTAACAAAAATAACTGGTAATTGTTAATGCATTTTAGCTCGGGTCTATTAAATATGATTTTTAATAATGCATTAGTAAAATATAAGTTAACATATTAGCATATTAAACTTTGTAAATATAAAAAAAATTAATGTTACCAAAAATTACAGTGGGCGTCACGGTGGCGCAGTGGGTAGCACGTTCGCCTCACAGCAAGAAGGTCGCTGGTTCAAGCCTCGGCTGGGTCAGTTGGCGTTTCTGTGTGGAGTTTGCATGTTCTCCCCGTGTTCGCGTGGGTTTCCTCCGGGTGCTCCGCTTTCCCCCACAAGTCCAAAAACATGTGGTATAGGTGAATTGGGTAGGATAAATTGTCCGTAGTGTATGTGTCTGAATGAGTGTGTGTATTGATGTTTCCCAGTGATGGGTTGCAGCTGGAAGGGCATCCGCTGCGTAAAACATATGCTGGATAAGTTGGCGGTTCATTCCGCTGTGGCGACACCAGATTAATAAAGGGACTAAGCCGAAAAGAAAATGAATGAATGAAAAATTACAGTAAAACATGTCACAAAATTGATTTGTATACATTGAAAAATATATTTCAACCTTTAAACAGCTGAAATCCAAATATTTAGCCAGCACTTGCCTAAATGTCACTGTGATTTCATTTTATTTCATATTTGATTTTAATTATTTATTTATTTTATTGCATACATCATATTTAAGCAGCTGGTCAATCAACTGAAATCTCTCTACTGCTATTGCTTCACCATTATTTGTCAGTTTATTACCAGTCAAGCTAAACACAGCCTGAATAAAACAAGAATCTTTGATTAACTCATTTTGCAGTAGATGATTTCATTTAAAAATATTTTTGCTTAAAGTTTCTCTGTCTGTGTGTGCACTTTAACAGTGGATTGGTCTGTATTTGACTTGTGTACACTGTAAATATTACTCAATGCAAGAGTGTAAAGTACAAACTGATGGAGCTTCAGCAAAGTAACCAAAATCCTTTTTAGGAGTGTATCAGAAGTGTGATGACGTCCTGCTAAACAACTGCTAAATCACAAAAATTTTATTTGCACCAGTGTATGCCTTGTGCAACTTTGGGAAGTCCAGAAAAAAGAGAGGGTGAAAATAAAACAAGCACCACATCTGAACAGTTATTGCAAAAGTATTTGAACTGATTAAATGTATTATTTAGCACGTCATTGCACTAGACATTACCATATTTCTCAGACTTAAAGGGGTGGTCCACTACGATATCATATTTTAAAATTTAGATGACGTGTAATGTAGCTGTGTGAACATAAACAACATCTCTGAATGTAAGACGCTCAAAGTTCAATGCAAAGGGAGACATTGGCTTTTACAGAGTTAGCTTAGCAAAGCCTACAGTGAACGAAGATTGGGGACTACAAAAAAATACATCCAGGCTAGTGAGATCACAAACACTTCAGGTTACAGGCATTCACCACGTGCAGCAAAGGGGCGTGGCCAGAGGCGCTGAAATGCTGTAATGCAGCAGAGAAGCTAAACTGCCGTCCAAACGCTGCTATTTCCACAGAGCTCGTTCTGTTTCTGTATTTGGGCTTCCAAAGAACACGATACAAAAAGAGAAGTGCTTACAATTTAATTTTAATTATGTTGCAGAGAATTATAATAAATATATAGCTATCATTTGACAAAGGACAGATTCCAGAATCTCTCCCAGTTCAGTGCTAGATTCGGCTAAAAACTCCTCAAAGGAGCTACTCCAACTATAGCAGAAGAAGCTGTGGATTGTGAGCCACAACCTGTAAGTATTTTATTTGTTCAAATTGATCTATTACAAGCATTGTTTCCAGCGTTAACGGTATGTTGTAGCGAGGACATAAACAAGGATGTAAACAACGAGAAATGTTGTTTGGCACCGCTAACAATTTAGCTATCATATTTATCCGTCAAACCGCTGTAAACACCCACAATCTTCACCAGCGCTGCAGTGTCTCTCTATAGAGATATATATGCGGCAGCTTTCCGTGCATTCTACATCTCAAATAACAAACTCGCAAAAGATATGTGAATGTTTCATATTGACCCTTTGCTAAGCCACACCCGAAAACCGCCACACACCAATCGTGGCTAAGCAACCTTTGAGCGAGGGAAACAAGCTAAAGCGTTGTGCATATGGATTGTGCAAATCTGATACCCGGTATCCTAAAAGTTTGGACGGGGTGGTGGAATTTTTTTCCCTTTCCAAAACATAAAACCCAAGGGGAGAAATGCCAGCATGGATCAAATCTGTTTCAAGCTACGAATATTTTGATTACATATCAACAGAACAAAACAGAGATATGATCACAAACTGAGCACTTGCAATCAATATTCTTCACCCGCAGTTGTTTTTCAGTAATTTATAACCCTCATGTCCATGTCAGAGCTACAATTCACCGATGTTTTCGTCTGTCTTTTGGAGATTTTGTCATTGGTGACGACGTTATAGCGGGTTGGTGTCTGCTTTTATATTTGGTGTCGGATTCATATTTGCTGATAGGAAAAATCCATTTGTTCACTTCTTCTATTTATACTTTGATTTGCATTTCAATTCATTTATTTTTTCCACTTAACTGCAAATTAGATCAGAAACTGTATAAAAAGCACACTAACATACTGACAGTTATAGATACTGTACATTGTTATGGGTCAATGATGCTAATATTTGGCACAAATCCATCAATTTCCCCTTTCTGTTCTTTCCATGAATGAATTATGTTAACACTGTCCATGCGTGTTTCCTCGTCGGTTAGTAACGCTATATTTCATTGCACAATTAGTCTATTAGGCTTTTTGGCAAAAAAAAAAAAAAAAAGAAATCACGGTTTAATTTGTTATTATTAGATTATTTTAAAATTTCACCTATCTTGCTGTGCATGAACTAAGCTGTTGAGTGGTGAGTGTATGAGGTGGCTAGGCTGTGGCTTCAATTTTGATTAAATTATTTTCTAATCGGTTGCGTATTATGTCATAAGCATACCCCTGTAATGCATACTGCAGTCCTTTTTTGTCTGGCTTTCTCAGATATCTCACCTGTTCGCCAAAAATGACTAATTATATCCCTGGGAATGTCTGACACCGGCATACGTATTGTAATAGACGTGCCAGGCACGAAAGCTTGACAGGTGTAACAACAGTAACTAAGGAGGGCGGGGGCTTATCGAAGGGTCAATTACTTACACATGCTTATTCCGAATATATGTGAAAGACACATGTCAGATTTTATTTTAGAGAGCAGACGTGAGGTTCAACTGTGTACTCTGTGTCATTTTCTGTCTGATTCAAAAAAGCGCATGCTAGTAGAGGCGTGGCGCTTCCTGGTGATGTGGAGCCAATCCGAGAATCACAGCACATTATGTTAGCTGACCAATCAGAGCCTTTTAAGGGCGGGCTTTTCAGAGGAACTAGGAAATATGACAGTTGTTTTCAAGTTAGCTGAGTAGCTGTATATGATCAAAGTAAGATATATGAAAAAATAACGTGAATTTTTACAAATGAAGCATGAGCACACAAGTAAAAAGAAAAACAATTAAACAAACTAGGTGCAGTATATGGATCGGAAGTTGCCACAAATTACAGTTTGTGATCACATCTCTGTTTTGTTCTGTTGATGTGATACCAATATTCTTAGTTTGAAACAGATGGAAAGTGAGTGGATTGTGCTGCATTTCTATGGAGATCTCTTTGTAGCTGGCATCACGACTCATTGTTTTTTTTCCCCGCCAGGTCTCCGCACGGGTCATCTGACTGAAAACTATCAATATAAAGATTTTCATTCTAATTTCTGGAATTTTACATGAGCATACTTCTGGATAATTTTTGACCTTACATAAGCCCCCTACTATGTAGATATCAGAGATCATTTTAACTTATTGAATCCTTATTGAAACCTTAAAAGTGTCCATCCGTTTTCAACAAACTTTGCCTTTACCAGGCGCAGCTCTCTATCTCATGCACTCTGACCTCGGACACTCCACTATCTGCATGAGATAACAGACAGGCTTCAGGCAGATGCCCTGTGATACATTGTCCAGGGATTCTAGAATAGATCATGTGTAACTTTTCCATTCCGGGGCAATATTTACCTCACAGAACTTTTCTGGGGCATTTTTTTGTCTTTGTACTTTAACCATTTTGACCTGTGCAGCATTATACTGTAACCACATTAGAACTACTTCATCTTCATCTGTGTAATATTTTGTCATATGACGTCTGTCAGACCAATAACAACAAACTGTTAAAAACTGTGCATAAAACATATATTTAAAAAGCATTCATTCATTAATTTTCCTTTGGCTTAGTCCCTGATTTATCAGAGGTTGCCACCGCGGAATGAACCGTCAACTACTCTGTCATATGTTTTATGCAGTGCATGCCCTTCCAGCCACAACCCATTAAAAAAGCAAAGACTCATTAATATTATTACAGAAATTATTAATGTTTAATACTGTGGTTAATAAGGGTGTAACTTTGGTTTAAAAAGTGGGGGAAACTAAATGGGGCAACTATTTTTATATGAAAATGCTCATCATTAACACTTTACAATAACAGTATGTGAATAACGATGTATTAAACTAATCATTACTTTATCATGAACTAATGATGAGTTATTGTATGCGCTAATCAAGAACTAACTTTAACTACAACATCAGTAAATGTGTGAATAACGGCTACCTTAATTATTAGTTAGTGCATGTTTGTTAATTAATATATTATTTAACACTTTAGTTTAAAATAAATATAACTCACTCCATGAGAAAAAAATAATTAAAAGTGCAACTTGACCAACCGTTATTAACTCATACTCATGAACTCCTGTGTTTAAACCAACAAACTGTTCATTATGATGCAAAGACAGAACACTTATATACTGTTTTTCAAAGTAAATATGCACTTGACGGACTGAGCATGACCGTTTAAACAGCAGTTCATGAGTTATTAGGAATGAGTTAATAATAATGTGCCCCTTCAAGTAAAGTCATGACATAATGATACATTAACAGGTCATGAGTTCATGTAGGTCAGGATTAATATTCTTTCTCATAGAGTGAGTTTCATTTTACTCAAAGGGGACCTATTATGCACCTTTATACAAGATGTAAAATATGTGTATGTGAAGATTTAGCTCAAAATACCCCACAAATAATGTTTTATAACTCTTTGAAACTACCCCTTTTAGGCTTTGATCCAAACTGTGTTTAAATTCAAATAAGATTGTGCTCTTTTCAAAAGAGGGTGGAGCTACAAACGCCAATGTGTCACCATAGCTGCAGATTCAAAACTAATGGCTGATGGCTACCTATGCTAATGAGGAAGCAATTGTCACTAATGGGCACGGCTTCCCCCTCTGATGACACGTAAAAAGGAAGAATGTCAATCAAAGTGTTTCTGGTGACTGTTTTTATCAAGTGTGATTATAAAAAAATATAATTAATTCATTTTTTGCCATTAGAGGCTGGCTATATTCACAAACTGTTGCCACACATCACCCTTATAAATGTGATTTTTGCATAACAGGTTTAACTCTTAACATAACTCTTCAAACTAAAGTGTTAATCAATACATTCCTTAACAAACATGTATTCACACACACTCATGTGACTCATGTTGCAGTTTGCGTATACATTAACTGATCAACTCATCATCAAAAGTAATGATTAGTTTACCTATTAGTACATCGTTATTTATGTACGATTATTGTAAAGTGTTACTGAAATACTTTTCATTGTAAGATCATGAAACTAGTGCAGTTATCTAATAATAATGAATGGAACCTTACTGAGAAGTACACTGTAAAAAATCCAACTTGAAAAAAGTTTAAATTACTTGTTTGTTTGTTTTTGGTTTGTCAAAAATCTGTAAAAATGACTGTACAACTACAATTAACATGTTTACTTAGTCTAAATCAAAATTTTCTTCATTAAGTGAGCAAAACTTTGCAAGTTTACCCAAAAAAGTTTCTGCCAACTTTAAGTTGAGTTAATCTCTCAGACCTCCTCACTTGAAAAAATAAAGGTTGCAGCTAAATATTACCAGCTTGATAAGGAGAAAGGGGGAGAACTGAATTATTGGAGCCCACTCTGGAGCGGTGTGGAGCAGCACTTTGACTGGTTTCTGAGAATGAACAGAGGTGACTGAGGTCCAGCTCTCTTATGTATCTTCACATAAGAGCACTTCATAGAATCTGAGAATGCAGCTATATTGCTGTGGCACTAATAGCAGCCACTGAGTGATTTGTGCTGATATCATGCTGCTGCTCAGATGTGAGATTGTCAAATCTCCCTGTTTTGATCCTACATTCCTGTGAATGAGTAGCTGATATGTATCCTGTGTGCAAATCATGCGGTTGACTGACCTGATTGTTTAACCAGCTGCCTCTATGTAACTTAGACCTGGTTGCAAAGTTGAAAGGTAGCGGGCCTGTGTAAGCATTGAAGAACACTGTGATAAAGAGGAAAATAAATCATTTAAAGTTGTAGGGAAACTGTAGATTGTTTAATGCTAATTATATAAAAAAAAGCTTGGAATATTTGGTGATTAATTTATTTGGAAAAATTATGGTCACTCTTCACAAGTAAAATTCCAAGTTAATGTTAATTAATGTATTTACTAACATGAACAAAAAAATTAACAATACGTGTACAGCATTTATTAATTAATCATAGTTCAGCATTGCCTAATACTAATGCATTATTAAAATACAAAGTTAGTTAACACACCAATAACTAACAATGGACGACTTCATTTCCATTAATTAGCATTAACAAACATTAATAAATACTTTCATAAATGTACTGTTTATTATTTGTTCATGTTAGTAAGTACATAGAATGTTTGTTTTAAGCTTTTTAAAATGAGCTCCTCTTAAATGTTTTAATTGTTTCTTCTTATATTATATATATGCACATAAAATAAAACCTTAGATATTAAGAAAATAATTTAGAAAAGTTATTTATATTTTGGTGAGTGTGTTTGCTTGAGCTGTTAAAAGGATAGTTCACCCAAAAATAATATTTTTCATTCTCCCTCATGTTTCATTAAACCTTTTTGAGTTTCATTCTTCTGTTGAACACAAAGGAAAATATTTTTTAAAATGCTTGTTGCTGGCAATCACTTCCAAGGATTTACCCTCTGGGGTGACAGCTTCGAAGGGATGAGGGCATAAGGATGAGCCCTTCTGAATGGAACATGGTGTGCAACTTCCCTGCAGAAAGGATTATGGGGGCCCGAAGTGTCTATCAGTTGTACCCTTTGAAATCTTTCATTCTGAAGGGCCCTTCGAAGTGATCAGTTTTGAGCAATTTAGTTTGGAAAGACACTGCAATATTGTGGCCATGATTGTTTTCACTCCAAAGGGCCCTTCGGAGGGCGATATATCTTGTTTAGAATGGACCTATAGTGTCTAAAATGTAACTGATTCAATATTAACTTGTTTGATGAATTGTTGTATAAAATCAAATTACAGTCACACTCATAAGCTGAATGTTTGTGCTACTGTGACATAACTGTATCATTTCAACTTTGATGATCTTTGATGATCCTAGAGTATGTGAAGTTTCATCTCAAAATACGCTCAAATAATGTTTTGGAACTCAGTGAAACTGCCCCTTTTAGGCTTTGATCCAAATTGTGGCGTTTTGGTGACTTGTCGGTATAATTCAAATGAGATTTTGCTCCCGGCCCTCTTTTCAAAAAATTTACAAGAGTTACAAATGTCTACGTGTCAGCATAGCAGCAGATTCAAAACAGGACTAACATTTCTGTAAAAAAAAAGAAAAAAAAAGAAATGGCAAAAGAAGTCTCGAGTAAAAGTGCAAAGACTCTTAATGGCAGGTGGCTACTTCTTACTCAGAGCTGTTTATGCTAATGAGGAAGAGATCGTCATTAATGGGCAGGGTTTTCCCCTGTGATGACATGTACAAAGAGAGAAGGTCAGTTAAAGTGTTTCTGCAGACTGTTTTAATGATTATAAAAAATAGAATTAATTCATTTTTACCATTAGAGGTGGCTATATTTACACACTGTTGCCACACAACTGTGCTTAAACCCCTTATAAAAGTGATTTTTTCATAATAGGCCCTTTAATGCACAAAGAGTTATCATGAACTAACATAATCTTTTTTTTCATGAATTTTTACAAAGACAAATAAATACTGTAATAAATGTATTGTTTATGTTAGTACATGCATTAATACAACCTTGTTGTGAAGTGTTTTTATAATATCACACAGTCTGTCATCCTGTCATACACATTCTCCAGACATTTACTGTTTGAATGCTGTTTTTTTGTAACCTGATTCACCTTTGAACTTCATGTGAAAAATTGTGTTGCAAGTTCACGTTGTCCTTTTTCACCCCGCACATGTTCTCTGATCCACAACACAAAACACAAGAGTTTGATTTTTTCAGTAAATCTGATTTATAACTAGTCCCTGATAGAGACTGGAAATGTTACAACTGACCTGTGTTTCAACTATTCCCGGTTCTCCCCCTAATGAAAGTTATGCCTCTAATTTGTTTAATTTTCTCCCCTTAATACCTATCTTTAATTTTTCTCCCTTAAAATGGTTTTGTTCCCCTAAAAATCATGACTGAAGATGTTTTTTCATTTACAGTTTATAAAAATCGTAGTATATCCAGAAAATGCACAATAAAAATACTGTAATGTAAAATCGTACATATCTATATTAGATTAGTGTCTCTGGTTTTAGCATTTCTTGTGTGTGAAGTAGTAGTAAAGCTCATTTCCAAGTAGGCTATCGATTAGTAGGGAATGGCATTTATTGCAGTTGAGGTTCCCTAGATACAGGATTGCAACCCACATTAGAAAAGAAAAAAAATTCACAGGAGACACATTTTTGTGATCTTTGCCTGGAAACTTGCTGTCAGCACATGGGTAGTGGGAGCAAAGTGGGTAAAGATCTGGTCTAGCAGACTAGATAGAGCAGGAAAAATCAATACATGGGCTGGAAAAAGGATATTATGTAGTCTGCTTAGTGTGGCTATGAACATATGGCCACATGGTGTGGCATGCACAATACATCAACTAAAGCTGAAACTGATCTAGCCATGAGTTAAAAAGACAAGTTAACAAACTGAATACTGAAACTGGTATTGGTACCAACTGGGGTTGGTAAACTAAAGTGCAAGACATTGGGCTTAATAGTGATGAATTGGTGTGTCACAGAACACAACTGCCAAAATAAATTTTCTGGTATTTATACATAGACTGTCGTTACGAAGTCATGTGGGTTTTCAGGATTCAGTCTTGTGTATTCTTGCTACTTTGAATAAAAAAAAAGGATGTTCTGTGTGTCATTGTTTTGCGGTAATAAATATTAAAAAAGGGCAGCCTGTGGATCTACTGAACAAACACCCTGATGGGAGAGCAATATTTAATATTAAAAAAAGATAGCATCTGGGCGACACGGTGGCTCAGTGGTTAGCACTGTCGCCTCACAGCAAGGAGGTCGCTTCTTCAAGTCCCGGCTGGGTCAATTGGCATTTCTGTGTGGAATTTGCATGTTCTCCCCATGTTCAAGTGGGTTTCCTCCGGGTGCTCCAGTTTCCCCCACAGTCCAAAGACATGCGCTATAGGTGAATTGAATAAACTAAATTTGCCGTAGTGTATGTGTGTGAATGAGTGTGTATGGATGTTTCCCAGTACTGGGCTGCAGCTGGAAGGGCATCCGCTGTGTCAAACATATGCTGGATAAGTTGGCGGTTCATTCTGCTGTGGCAACCCCAGATTAATAAAGGGACTAAGCCAAAAAGAAAATGAATGAATGAAAAAAAAATGCTCAAAGCCAAGAGACGGGCCAGTCTCTGAGCCAAAGGGACTAAACCGAAGGAAAATGAATGAATGAATGAAGATAGCATCTGTCCCTTTCAGACTTGAAACTAAATGAAAGAACTGTGTTGTATCTAAAAAACCTTATACCCTCATTTACTATTCTCTACATTAGTCCACTTGAAGCAGTGAAAGAAAATGAATGAATTTGCCTCGTTACTGCCCTGTA
>CAIGQV010018257.1:1234781-1263292 GCA_903798115.1 Danio jaintianensis | reverse complement strand
TCAATATTATAAATAACAGATCACTGAATTCAAGTATTACAAAGTGCTGTGTATTAACGATCTACCCAAAAATGATGGAGCCACACTAACCCTTCTCGACAGGCTTTTCAGTAGGACCCTCCCATTGAAACTTATTGGTTGCAATCAGTTTTCCAAAAGGAACATTCCAGCCTCCAGACCTCTGGTAACAGCTGTGACAGGAGGTCTTTCCTTTGAGCTCATTAATATTGAAGTTAGAGCCAGCTTTTACTGCAGCCACAGCGTAACAGCATTCTGGAGGAGAACAGAAAAAGTCAGGAACAGTTCATGCCAAATTGAAAGATTACTAGATTTTTAAATGTGCAGGATAAAGTTGCATCTTAAACTAAGTAAATAAATAGACATTCGCTAGTTTAAATAGCACAATTAAGTAATGGATAAAAATGACCCACAAACTCAGGCGACTTCTAGTGTAAACACATCAAAGCATTATCTATAATAAAACTGATAACTTTTTTATTCTGTAAGGTTTTGATTATATTTCTAATACAAATATTGTCATCAATAGTATTTAATTGTTTTACTTTTATTTAAAATGTTAAAAAAAAAAAATAGATTTTTAACTGTTGTGTAGTTGTGTGCTGTCTTAAAATGAATATAATACAGTTGAAGGCAAAATTATTATACATTAAAAAAAATAATTTAAATACTTCCCAATTGATTTTTAACAGAGCAAGGAAATTGTCACAGTATTTCCTAGTATATTATTTCTTCTGAAGAAAGTCTTATTTCCTTTAGTTTGGCTTGAATAAAAGCAGTTTTAATACATTTTATAAATAACTTTTAAGTTCAATATTAATAGAATTTTTTAAGAGTTGTCCAGTGACTTGCCTAATGAATCTTTCTGTTAAACAGACCTCTGGAAATATTTGGGGAAACAAAGGGTACAATTTCACCTGAAGCACAGTAATTTTGTCTTCAACTGAATGTCTGAAAACATCATTTTCTTACATAATGCAAAAAAAAAGCTCAAATGCCATGTTTTCGAATGCATATCAGCTATTTTAAAAAATATTAAATTTTTATATAATATTATAATAAATCTAGAAAAAATAAAGATTTTCAAATGGTTACTTAATTTTCCCCATATAGCTGTATATTTTGTGCATGCGCGCGTGCACATACGTGTGTGTGCGTGTGTGTGTTCTACTTATACAATATTCACCTTTTTTATTTTTCTCTGCAAGGATTGGATCGAGTTCATAATTCTTTAGTCCTCCTCTGAAAACATATTCCCCCTCTACAGTAACAATATCTGTACCGCCAGTCTGTATCATTGATAATTATTTGAAATCATCATAGTTTAGACTAAACAGATCATATGAGGCTGAGTAAGATCAAATAACAAGAATGTCGTCTTACCTTAATGCTGCTCATGCATTCAACGAGAGTAGGTTGGAGTTGACACTCAATGTCTGCTGCTTTGGTGGCGAGATGTCTGCATTTGTTCATCTCAATATGCGTTGTCACACACCATTTGATTTTCTTTTGAGCGCTGGCTGATGGCAGTGCAACAACTGAGCAAAGCAAAATCACAACGTTAGACACAATGATTAAATAAGAACTGAAGAATAGCAAGTCACAGCAATGTTGAAGAAGCAATTACCCAGACACGCCATGCAGCAAGGAGACAAGTAGGACCTTCATACTGGACTTCACCAACGATTTCTGGCAGAAAAGAGAGACAGGCCTTTTGTATAGGAGGTCTGGAGGCACTGGTGGGTTGGATCAGGCAAACACAACACATGATCATCTTCATCATTTGCTCAGGATTTCTCAATCTTTGCTTGTGGCAGGACGCCAGCTTACAATCTGCAGTTTCTGTAGAAATTTCTGTCGTGGAAATTTCCTGCTGCAGCTAACGTGAATGTCAACTATTTAACTATTTTTATTTATTTCAAAATAAACATACATCTTCGTTTATACATTCAAAAAAATGTCTTTTGCTGCTTGTTCAAACTATTTATTTAAAATGAGGTGAATCAACACAATTCTTCAGTTGTTTTGGGACAATCGAATCGTTTTATGTTGAATCCACTTACATAAAGTTAACTTAATTGATTTGTGTTGGGACAACATGAAGAAATTGTGTGGAACCCTGCATTTTTAAGTATATATAAATTAAGACTAGAAGGACACAATTGTACACACTGAAAACATTATATGGCAACAAATGTTTTTATGTTGCTTATTTTAATAAGCACCTAAATTGTTTTACATTTTGTGATTTTTTTTCAGTTTAATAAAAATCTATTTTCAATTCATATATTACCAAAAGTTTTGCTAATATTTAAAATTATATATAAACACCATTTTCCATTCATATATTAGCTAAATATTTAGCAGTGTTTGCATGTCCTTTACTGCATAGAATTCATTAAAATAGAAGTAAAATAACATTCATTACAAGTTGATTTAAAAAAAAAAAAAAAAAGCACCTAAATACTTTTGTATTTTGTCTTTTTTTTTCAGTTGAATAAAAGACTATTTACCATTCATATATTTCATCATTGAAGATTTCTTAAAAATTGTGTAAAAATCTTGTCTTGTCTTGTCTTGTCTTGTCTCCTCTCGTGAACCCAGTCTCGTGTCTCGTTTTGTCCCACGGAGTGAACGTCTGGTCTCACCATTAATGTCTTCCTTACTTAACACACCTGATTCAGATCATCGGCTCGTTATCTGAAATCCATGAACTGATCCTAAATGTGCAGGGGGGTACGAGGACAGAATTGAGAACCACTGCATTTAAACATGTCGCAACTTGCCCCAGATTTATCTGTATACATTGAAAAATATGTTTCAACCTTTAAACATCTAATATCTAAATATTTAGAGAGCACTTGCCTAAATGTCAATGTGATTCAATTTTAATTTAAGTTTGTTTGTTTTAATCAATTATATTTATCAATTTATACATTATTGCATGTTTTTGATTTTATTACCGATCAAACCAAACACAGCGTCAAAACACTTATTAAACAAGAGCCGTTGATCAACTCATTTTGCAGTGGACGATTTCTTTTACAAAGATTTTTGCTCAAAGTTTCTCTGTGTGTGTGCACTTTAACAGTGGATTGGTCTGTTTTTGACTTGTGTACACTGTAAGTATTACTCAATGCAAGAGTGTAAAATAACCAAAAATCCTTTTTTTGGAGTATGTCAGAAGTATTATGATGTCCAGAATAAACATTGCAGTACCAGTATCGGCTACTAAATCACAAAAAAATATAAATAACATTTGCACCAATGTGTCTCTGGGATGTCCAAAAAAAGGAGGGTGAAAATAAAACAAACACCACATCTGAACAGTTATTGCAAAAGTCTTTTAACTGATTAAACGTATTATTTAGCCGTCATTTGCACTAGACATTACTACATTTGTTAGTCTTAAAACGTTTGAATCCTGGTCTTGTGACTTGTGCCAAGTCATTTTAAATGTACTCTTTATCTGTACACTAAAACAGTGTTTAGAAATTTGGCCTTGATGGGCTTTAAGTAGTTCACAGCCATCAGAATGCAAAATGCAGGATATACAGATTTTCAATTTTTTCAGTGCCACCCCGAAGAGCCATGTGGTCTGTTTAACTGTATCTTTTGTTAGTTTATTTAATGATTATATTGTGAAATTTGCCATGTATGTTTGTAATAAGTCAACAAACACATGTAGACTACAATAAACATCTGTTTGGCATCTGTTCATGCAGAGGTTGATATTAATTCCTGTCTGTGTTTTTATTAAAGCTTCAAAATAATCTTTAGCTCATTAACATCATTTACACTCATTATTGTGGTGCATTTTGGGATTTTTTTAATCCAGCCTCACATAAGACAGAAAACCAATAGTCCTGATTTCACACTTACTAAATCACAACATCCTTATACGATAAAATCATACAATGATAGACGTTCATTCATTGAGACACAATCCAGCCGAATGTTTAGAAGGGACTGAATCTCAAACTCAAACCTGCTTCTTATGCTTGAGGGTGTTATTGATCTTCAGAGAGAACTTGTCCCTGAAACATCCCGTCTCCTGGAGCTATTTGATGTTCCTTCCTTTGTCAAATCTCAAGATCTTCTGTAAATCATATTTGGCATTTAGCAATGTCAAGGAAAAATCATTTGAGGCCATCTAAGTGGAGTGACCATGTCTACCATATGTTCCAAGAGTCTCTGGAATATTATCAAGGGAACTGCTGTTTTCCCCCTGAATGAATTCAGGCAGGCCAGCACTGACTGGGTGCACTCAATGGTGAGACACACTGTCATGTTCAAGCAAGTACAGATCTATTGTGATAAAAGAGATGCCATGAGAACAGCAGAGCTCGAGAACCAGGTGCTTTCCAGGTCTTAGTGGGCTCTTTATGCACTTTTGGAAATAGGTGGTTTGTGATAAGTTAATAAATCAAATTAGTTGCTATAGGACAAATAGTTGGTGTGAGGGCTTGTGCTTACTTTAACCTAAGTTAACAATAATAATAATAATAAACTTAAGCCGGGCGACGCGGTGGCACAGTGTGGAGCACGTTCGCCTCACAGCAAGAAGGTCGCTGGTTCGAGCCTCGGCTGGGTCAGTTGGCATTTCTGTGTGGAGTTTGCATGTTCTCCCCGTGTTCGCATGGGTTTCCTCCGGGTGCTCCGGTTTCCCCCACAAGTCCAAAGACATGCGGTATAGGTGAATTGGGTAAGCTAAAAAATTGTCCGTAGTGTATGTGTGTGAATGAGTGTGTATGAATGTTTCCCAGTGTTGGGTTGCAGCTGGAAGGGCATCCGCTGCGTAAAAACATATGCTGGATAAGTTGGCGGTTCATCCCGCTGTGGCGACCCCAGATTAATAAAGGGACTAAGCCGAAAAGAAAATGAATGAATGAATGAATAAACTTAAGCCAGTTAACCTAAATATAATATGGAGGATTTGCTGAAACACTAGTAAATCTTCAAAAAGGTGCACCCTAATGTCTTTACCATAGTTTCTATGCTTTACCATGGTTTTCCTCAATAGCACAAAGTACCTAATCTGACCCATAACCACCTAACTAAATCATAATATCCATCATCATGATCAGCAAAGTGCCTATTCTGAACCTGAACAGCTATACTTCCTCATCTCTGTAGAGTGCCTATTATAGCCCATAAATGCTTAAACTTGAATCTTTTTTATCCTCCACAAAGTGCATAATCTGGCCCTTCACCAGACTTCCCCAGAAGCTTCAACATAGTTTTGCTCATAACCACAAACTTTTTACTGTTCCCCCTAAGTGACTGTACTCCTCCATCCACTTCATCACACACATGGTGTCCACAAAGGGTGCCTTTCACACCTGTCTTTTGCTACAGTGAGACCCACATCTAAAGTGGTTTCAAATGGTCACAGGACCTTGAGATTTAATACCTGGGTACAAGGAGAGACCCAGAGTTTCAGTGTTTTAGCTTGCTTTTAAGTGTGTTTCAGCAGGTCGGCCTGATCCACATGGTTGAGCTTTCTCCATCTTTTTGGCCCCAGTGACTTCTGGCAGTACAATCCATTCACAGCTCGTCCCATTCATTTTTACAGGTGTTTTTAGTTCAGCTGTCAGGAATGGAAAGCACATGATTGTATGATATCAAAGGCAGTAAAAGATACATCTTAGCTGCCTTCAAAATCAACCAGATAAAGGTATCTTGAGACAGGAACTGAACCTAAATTAGGATTTGAAGATTTAAAGTCAATATTTTTTTAGCTTTCGCATACAGGTGAAAAGTTGCTCATTGACAGTTAATCACATGATGGCAACTCAATAAATTTAAGCATGTAGACATTAATTGGTGAAGTTCAAACTTAACAACAGACTATTGGGATTTTAACCCAACTATATCTAGGTTTCACAGAAAACATCCGGACAGTTCTGTGGGTGAAGATGCCTTGCTGATTCCAGATGTCAGAGGAGAATGACTTGACTGGTTCAACTGACAAAGACAATGTTAAGTCAAAAAAGACAAAGGCCATAACCATTCATTCCAACCAAAGTCTGCAGAAGAGCATCACTGAATGCACAACGCATCCAACCTTGAAGCAGATGGGCTGCAGCAGTAGCAGAGTAGGTATCGCTGCAGCCTCCAAGTAGGAAGTAGGACCTCAAAGTAGGAAGATTATGACACAAGTAGGCTGGGTGACCTCCGAGTATGAGGGACTTACACCACAAGTAGCTAGAGGGTTAGAGTAGGTGGAGTAGACATTAATAAAGCACAATAGGTTATGTCATGTATAAGACATTAAATAACTGAGAACTCTAGGAGGTTTGTACAGCCCACTTGGAGCTGGCTCCGACCTCATTTTATACCCTTCTTGAAGATCAGCACACTGGTAAAACTGAGACTACAATTGACACAGGTTCAAATAGATATTGCACAATAAAAGACAGAAAGAAAGTTGCCTGGTCTAATAGGACCATATCATGATAGGAACTAGTAATAGGAAATAACATGAAAGTATGGATCCATCTTTTCTTGTATCAACAGTTACTTCTGATGCTTTGTGTAATGGTGATGATTTCTTGGCACACTTTGGAACCTATGTACCCACAGAGCAATGTATAAATGCCTCAGTCTCCCTGAGTATCATTGCTATCCATGTCGATCCTTTATGACCACAGTGAACACATCTTGTGATGACTACTTCTAGCAGCATTACACGCCAGGCCACAAAGCTTAAATCATCTCACCTCCTTTCACTACAGTTATATGCAAAAGTTTGGGCACCCCTCTGTGGCTGCATATAATGTGCTCTTTTTTTATAAGAGAAGATCGCAGTGAAATGCCATTCGGATTCTAGAGAAAGCTAGATTATGTCATGTTTCTCAGACAGAAATCTGTAGTGTAGCAGTATTGAGATGTGTGAAATTAAATTGAAACTGAAAAATAGGCTGTGCAAAAGTCTTTTGTGTGGATTTCAAAACCTGTAGTCACTTAATGCTGATTGATTACAACACAAAACTGATTTGAGTGACTCAGTGAACCTTTACAATCCTAACACAGGTGCAACCAATCATGAAAAAGGATATTTAAGATTTAAGATTTATGATGGCTAGTTGTGCTTCTCCCTATTGTGAACCAGAAAGTAGCAACATGGGAAACTCAAAAGAACTTCGTAATGACCTAAAACTAGCAATATTCACCAACATGAATTAGGAAAAGGATAGTGGTGGGCAAAGCGAGGCTTCATGAAACACTGAAACACTCGAAGCAAATGTGTCGAAGCTTCGAAACGTTTCAAAACCTCACTCTACAGTGACACCTAGTGGTCATTCTTTATGTATTGCACTCGAACAGCTTCAGCAAAGAAACAGTTAAGCAAATTGAGGTATTAAACCCCACGTTGTAGAGTTGAAGCTTCAAGTGATTTAGTGAAGCAGTGAGAGTTCATGACTAGCATGCAGAGATAATTGGTTCGAATCCAGGGTGATGCAGCTATAGATGTTAGGTTTGAAATACTCTGTTCTTGTAACATGTTTTGTTTTAACATTGGTCTGACATCCGAATTAACACTTTGTGAATAAATATGTCTTGTTTTAGTCATAAAACAGGGTTGTTGCTAGATCAGATACGATTGCGGCGGGAAGTTAATGAGAATTATTTATATTATTCATTAAATTACCCATTTATTGTATTTTGTTAACGTCTACCCCAACCCAAAACCCAACCATCCCAGTACTGTAAAAATATTAATTATCGTTATACAGGGTTCCAAAATGATGCTATATTGATGGCGTATCGGCAGCTGTGTCCTATCTAGACTATAAAACAGTAACATTATTAAAATACATAAGATCATAATTTCGGAGTATTTGTCCAAGTCGGGATTCAAACCCAAAAGCCATTTGCAGCACAGTAACAATGTGCACACGCACGGTCAACTGGGCTATTTGAGAGAGTTTAACTTTGACCCTGTCAGTCAAATGCAGAGTCGCCAGGTCTCGAAACGTTTCTGAAATGATCGATGCTTTGAATCGCTTTAGTCACATGACCAAGTGTTTCGAATCACCTTAGTCACGTGACCTGGGCGTTTCAGATCATGCTTCGATGCAGTGTTTCGAAACACTTGCGCTTCGGGATCTCGACACTGTGTCAGCAATCCCTAGAAAAGGATGCAAAAAGCTATCACAAAAGTTTAAAGTCTCCATCTCCACAGTCAGAAATATAATAAGAAAATGGAAGGCCACAGGAACAGTTCTTGGGAAGGAAATATGTGGTAGGCCAAGAAAAATACCTGAAAGGCAAAGGTGAGGATGGTTAGAATGGTCACAAACAAACCACCTCCAAAGAGCTCCAGAAAGGTCTTGCTGCTGATAATGGCCTTGTACATCGTTCCACAGTCCAGCACACTCTTCACAAAGAACTGCTCAGTGGAAGGTGATGCAGAAAAAGTCTTTTCTGTGTTCTGCCAACAAGAAGAGTTGTTTGAGGTATGCACATCTGGACAAGCCTGAATCCTTTTGGGAAAATATATTGTGGACAGATGCCACAACCATAGGCGCTTTGCATGGCGGAAAAAGAACACAGCATTCCAGGAGAAGAACCTGCTCCCTACTGTAAAATATGGTGGAGGGTCCATCATGCTGTGGATATGTGTGGCAAGCACAGGTACTAGAAACCTTGTCAGAGTTAAAGGCCGCATGGGTTCAACCCAGTATCAGCAGATTCTGAATTCAGTTTGAATTTGTTCTGGATTCAGTCAAGAGGCTGAAGTTACTCCAGGGTTGGATGTTTCAGCAGGACAATGATCCAAAGCACAGTTCCAGATCTGCCAAGGAATTCATGCTCAGACACGATACAATGTTCCAGAATGGCCATCCCAGTCCCCAGACTTGAACATCATCGAAAATCTATAGATTGATTTGAAAAGGGCCGTTCACGCTCGGCACCCATCAAACCTGACTGAACTGGAGAAATTTTGCAAAGAGGAATGGTTCAAAATGCCTTCAGCAAAAATTCAGTGACTTATCCTTGGCTAAAAGAAGAGTCTACAGGCTGTTATTTCAGCAAAAGGTGATGTCATTATTCTGTTGGGGTGCCCAAATTTCTGCACCTGTCTGCTTTTGTTATGATTTAAGTTGCATTTCATCTGTTAATTAAATAAGTGTTGTGTCAGGACTGAAATGTTGCTTTTTCTCTAGGGTATAAAATATATCCAAATTAAATTGCTGATTTGAAAGGCCAGCAGACCAATTCTGAAAATGATCAGGGGTGCCCAAACGTTTGCATAAAACTGTATACTCAAATGAGATTTCTGTTGAGGATGTGCAGCCAACTGTGTGATGCTATCATGCCAATATGGACCACAATCTCAGATGAATGTTTCCAGCAAATAGTTTAATTTATGGCATTAAGACAGTTTTGAAGGCCAAAAAGGGTCTAACCCAATACTGGAAAGGTGTACTTACTTTTTTGCTCCAACTATTCATGATGTTGGAGCATTATTAAGTAAAATCAAATAATAATAATAATAATTTTAATTACTTAATATTCTGTATGCACAAATAAAATGTTGTCCTAAATTAATAAACAGACAACTAAATCCTTCCATGACATCAACTGAGTTAAAGATGTTCAAGATGCAACATTCCTAATAAGAATGGTCACAAAAGACAACCTGAAGATGTACTGAAGAAACAGAAGCTGAAAAAATACTCAAGTGAAGCAGCTGTCCCTTTTGTTTCAATGATTATATTTGAGAATCAGTTTTTTGTGGAAATGATGCAGTATATAAAAAAAAGGAGACAGAAACTTACTATAGCTAAATGTCACTCTAATCCATCCATTCCTGCACATTGCAGATGAGATATGTGAGGGTTTGCCTCTAAATAATAACCATCCACCCCGATTCATCACCTGAGCCCATGTTCAATGGGACCCCAACCTGCTCAGATGCCTTTCAAATCATTTTTAAACTCATGTTCCAATTCTATGAATCTGTGCATATACATGATACACAACGTTTTGCCTAAATCAAGGTCATTTTTAGCTTTTGGGCATTCGGTTTCCATATACACATGAGCGCAACTTGTGTACATGGACTGTCTTTTCTTCTATTTCAACCCAGAAAGGATGGGATGTGCCGAGGTTTTTGTAAATAAATATGTTAACAAATGCAGCTCAGGGACGCTCCCAATGAACTACTAAATGTTCTGGTATTTGGGACTTATTATTTTTATAAAAAAAGAAGGAAAAAAGACAAGTAGTAACAGGGCGCAGTCAATTCAGTCTTTCTAGGGCACAAGTGACGGGACATGAGGGGTGGGGTTTATCTACAAGGGGCGGGGCTAATTTCTCTCCTGCACAAACACAGTTTCCTGTGGACACAGTCCTGCTTCCTGCAGTGTGATGGCATAGTCCAAATGAGCGAGTCTTCGGCGGGGGAAGTTGGTGACAAGTTCAAAGCGTTCATTGGGGAATCCCTTAGACTGAACGTGTCTCACCAGTGCCTACAAGACAAGAACAAAGGTCAAATAAAATGATTGGCACAAATACTGATTTTTGTTGTGTTTATTTAGGCCAATAGTAGCTTAAACTGGAAAACATCCAAAGCCAGCACTCACACTCAAATTCATCGTAACACATATTAATGGTGGTGCAGGGGTGTGTGATCTTTATTGTCTATCAAAAACGTCTAATAGTTGTTTTAGCGATGTACAAGACATTATCAAATATGTAATTCACTTCATTCACTAAAAACAAACAAGAACACACCTTTAGTGTCCAAAAGCATATATATATATAAATGAATGATGAAGCACATAATTCAACTTATTAAAGCAAAAATATCCCTGTTCGTTTGATTTTTGTAAATAAGATATTATGTAATTATCACACTAGCAAGACAATATATGAGTGCAAATGAAAACGTAATAGAAAGCAAAAGGACCTGGTAAGCAATGGTTTACAGTGAATTTATAACAGCTAAGAACCATTGTTAGGCACAATCATCACTGTAGTGTTTTGTTCCTGAAATCCATTTTGAATGGATTAAGCAAGTTAAAGGTGCCATTATGCCATATTATTGATTATAGATTTATTATAGATTTTCTCTGCTTATACCTAGGTATAGTTGAATAAGGGTTCAGTACATAAAAATTACAAAATCATGGTGAAAACAGGCTAATCAAAACAAAGCACAGATTCTGTCAATCCAGATGGGATCATTGATATGCACTGCCCAGGCTGTTTGATTGGCCACGGCGTTTCTTAGTGAGATTGCAACAATGATCATTTTTACCCTTATTTTTAAGTCTATCTGAGCTTGTATCAAACATATTATGTATATGGGACCCTTTTTTTAAAAACAGGAAAGGCAGAAAGAGAAAGTGGGCAGTTCTGTGAAATGCCAAATGCATTATTATACAAATTACACATTTAATCAGCACCACCCCAAAGAGGCATACGGTCTGTTTAAATGTATATTTTGTTAGTTTAACGTGTATATTGTGGAATTTCCTACCATTTTATGTTTGTAATGAGGTAACAAACAGATGTAGACTATAATAACTATATATAGACATGTAGAGTATAATTGTTTAATGCACGTTTATGCATTCTGCCATATTACTCAGCTCTTATGCAGAGGTTGAAATTGATTTCTGCCTGTGTTTTCCAGTATAGCTACAGCTAGGTTTTCTTTTACACTTTTATTTGTTTACTTTATAAATTTTGTATCATGCATTTGAATGCTTTTCAATCACAATGGCTCTTTTTGTTAAGTGAAAAGGGTTATTAACTTGTTATTAAAAGAACAATATTGAAGTTCAGAATTTCAATATATTTGTGTAACTATTCATTACTGTCAAACACAATTCAGCATTTATAGCGCAAGGAACATTTGAGGTCACGTTCCCAATGCCAACAAAGTTAACAATTATGAAAAGTCTGACAAGTGAAGGCCATACCCACCATGAGTTTAGCTTTAGCAGACAATGCTATCTGTTCCCTTTGGCCATCTGGGTATCGCAGCATTAACCGGGCCTTCGGACCTGTGGACAGAGTCATTTTAATACTTTTATAAATATGTTCCTTATCAGCAGGTATGACTGTTCAGATCCTTTATGTATAAACAATCAAAAAGAGAAAAAGCTGTCATCATTACCTCAACCTGATGTCATTTTAAGTGTATGGTGTGTTTTTTTTCTGCGCAACACAAGTGTAAAATTCGAATATCAGCTCTTTTCCATATGACAGCTTAAAAAAAAAATGACAGAACCAAGTCTAAAACTCTATTAGATAACCAAGACTTGCAATAGAGCACACAAGTATGGGATAGGACACTCATACCCGACTGTTGTTTACATGCTCAGAACCATTTGACAAGGTTGACTGATGGTTTCACGACTGATCATTTCACATCAAAAGACCTCAAGATATTATCGGAAGCCATGGGTATTAATTCTGCTCTGCCTGTATATATTTTTTTTACTCTCAAAGTTGACTTTGAATCATCAGCGCTCAGTTTTTAGCAAAAAAATTCTTTAATGCTCTACTGTAAACCTACATCTTCACCTACATCTGAGATGTCCTGAGGGCAAGTAATGTAATAGCAATTTCATTTTTGGTTGAACTTCCACTTTAAGGTGCCTTTATAGTGCTTTATTAGTGAGTTGATTTTTTTAAAACAATTTTTGATGAAAATATATCTTTAGAATGACATGAGGGTGAGCAACAGACAACTCTAATTAAATCTCATTGATCTCTGTTTGCACTATATACCGTTGTCATCTGGATCTGCTGTGCTGGTGCCGGCCGGTTCTGAAGGCTGCTGTGATGTGGATCTGTGGTTTTCTGTTTGTCCCGTCTGACCGTGATTGAGCCCCGCCGGCTCGAGGTGGTTCTTCTTACTCTCCTCTTTCCTGTGGCACAACTCTTTATGCGGGGACTTCCTGTGATGGGCGGGACTATCTGATCTGGTGGGAGGAGCTAACTCTGTGGAGGTGTGTCCATCTAAAGAATCCTCCCCTGCGCCGGCCTCGTTATCAGAGCCGTCGACTGAGATCAGACCTTCGCTGTCAGAGAAAGGCTCTGCATCTGAATCATCGTCTGAGCGCGACTCTGTCTTTTCTTGAGTGGACTCGTAGTGCGTTTCTTGAAGAGAGGCCCGGATAGCAGCCTCTAACTGACTGTCCTCGCTGGCATCTATCAAACTCTCCTGCATGGACATAAAATAATGTGATGTTAAGGAAAGATGCGTAAAATGTTCTTTCTGAATGAGGACTTTACACTTACAGAACGAGCCCGTTTGGCCGGAGGTTGACTGGACTGTCCATCCAGCTGACCGTGCTCTGATAGGAAGCCTGTGACCTGATCCATGAATGAAGACACATCCAGCTGATTCCACTCGACCATCTTTTGTCCTGTTTTTAAGAGATGAAAACTTGATATTAGATGCATATCAGAGAAATATTAGATAAGAAGTGTGCATGCTTGAGCTAAAAAAAAATGTATAAAGTTACAAATATCCAAAAAAGTCCACTCCAACACTTTTGTTGCTTGTTCAAACTACTTATTTAAAATGAGTTGAAACAAGTTTTTGGGACAACCTAATAGTTTTATGTTGAATCCACTGAAATTTGCCAAAACGATTAAGTTAACTTAAATGATTTGTGTTGGAACAACATCAAGGAATTGTGTGGAAGCCAGCATTTTTTCAGTGAAAGGGAGATATTTTGTTTTCTCTTTTCAAGAACAACAAAGAATGCCTCATTTGGACTACAAGCATAGTTTTATGCGGTTTATGATGCCACAAAGTGGCCCAAATCCTGCCAACAGAAATTCGAATGGTTGGGATAGGGAGGGGCAAAACAACAATAACATTGCCACTCTGATAAGTCTTGTAATATCTGTGCGTCCAAAAGTTCTGTGCACCAATGCACTTGACCAACGTTCTCTGCTCAAATTGATTATATTGTTAAATATTTTATACATTATTCATTTGATTCTCAAATGTGCAAAAAGACATTTCATTGTTTAAACATCTTAATAATGATCATGTTCGTTGATCTGTGATGGGTGATGAGTGCCGACATGTTAGAGCTGCTGGATATACAACATGTTAATTCATCAACTTCTCACAAAATATATGAACGTGACTGTTTAACTGGCAGAGCAACCGAGTAAATGTTCTAGTTACCTAAACATTGTGTATCTGATGTGAATACTGTCACACACCTTCAGATTATGTGTAAAATGATTGTCATTGCCATAAACGGCGGCATTCATTTTACAAATCATAAATGCTTTGTTTTACTAGTACATTTGTGTATTCAAATGTCTGAAACCCAAAGGTATTGTAATAATGCAAATTATGTCAAAAATGATGGGCCAAAACATGAGAGAATGTTCTAGTACACCCCCCAAACAGAATCAAGATTTTCTGAAAGAGCATAATAGGACCCCTTTACATAGACTGCAAGCATTCATTACCCTAAAAACACATTAAATATCAGTACAGCATTATTTTGTATTCCTGGTTTACCCAGGTGGAAAATAGGCATATGAAGCTATGAATGAGCAAATAATTTAATGTTTTGCATGTTACCATGTTATTACCATATTTCTACAATGTTTTTATACAATTATCACTTTTTAGTTAATTTTTTAAAAATCTGCATGGAATATTAACTGAATATTCATGAACTACAGCAAAATCACTGTCACATAAGAAATATTTTTATCCAAATCTGAAGCATTTTATTTGAATATATTTTTGCATGAAATTAATAGGATCATACAATTAATGTTGGTGACAAGTTGACATAGCTTTTCAAATTTAAGGCTTGAACATTTGTAAAGCATACTTTATCTTTATTTTTTGTTTTATGGTATAGACTATAGAATATTTATTGTTTAAATAAGTCTAGAGGCATTTGTTTTTACAAACTACATAAATCTTGTTATGAGTTCATACTTTTAATGAGGCGGATTCATATCCAAAAAAATATGCTTATTAAAGACAACAACAACACCACCACCAACATCAATTAATAAATCAAATGAGCATTATGCATTTTTTTTTGTCTGGAAAACAAAAATATACATCATTGGGAGAAAAAGTTGTCTTTTGTGTCTCACCTGTACGGGGGTCCAAGATAGAAATATAGGGGAACTTGTTAAGCTTGTAAAACTGAATGTACCTCTGCCCTTCCTCACTGTCATGGTAAACCTGTAAACAAAAATAACTTTCCTAAACAATTCAACAGCTAACAATCATAAGAAAAGCCAAGTCACGTCACATCAAAAGCAGATGAAGAGACAGAAGACATTGATAATGTCCATTTAAATGTACCTGCCAGAATATGAAGTGTTCTCGGATGATGGTTTTCACAGCATCATTGCTCCACACATCCCGGTTCAGACACTGACAGGCGAAATCCTGCACATTCTGAATGTTGATCATCAGCCATTTGTTCTCAAGCTGACCCGAGTCTTTTGCCTAAAATGACAAATACACATACAGTAAGTGCTAATACACATAATGGCTTGACTTGCAGGAATGCTCCATACTTAATACATTCATTCATTTTCTTTTCGGCTTAGTCCCTTTATTAATCTGGGATCGCCACAGCGGAATGAACCGCCATACTTAATACAAATAAATTAAAACAGATTAACTACTTTTTATTTTCAAAAACTGCAATGTTATGCAAAAAAACATGGTTGTTGTATGGTTTTTTTATACTAAGCCAGTGATTCCTGTAAGTGGATATTTCCCAATCCTTTGTAAGATTCTGTTTTCTGTCATGTATCCTACAAAGGCAATATTTTACACTTTAGTCAAATCTAATGTTTAAAAACAAAATCATATCCAACAAAATTTTCATTAATGTTCTGAATTAGCTTTCATTTTTATAATAATTTTTTCATATATATAATCATTTATTTTTTTATTTTTTTCATTTTGTATTCACGAGAAAGAAACATTTTGGTGGCTTCATGAAGTAACACAACCCGCAACTTCGTATTTTTTGCTGCGAATGGATTTTGAAAAGAGCCCAAATGTGCGTGAAAATAGCAACAATATATCTCAATTTAATTTTACATTAGTTTTGTGTATGTGGTTTGAAATTCCAAGCACAAGGGAACCGTCAGGCCCTTCTAGACTCTAAGAGAGAGCCTGAACTACTGTTAAAAGATTATTTACATTTCTTTTTTTTTCATTAAAATATTACTTATGAACTTCATGAAACGGAACAATAAAGAATGTGAATTATGCAATCACTGGATGTAATGCTAATGTATTTAAATCAGTGGTTCTCAATTCCGGTCCTCCCCCCCTGCCCTGCACATTTTGTATGTTTTCCTTAACACACCTGATTCAGATCATCAATTCGTTAACAGAGAGATCCATGAATTGATATTTGCGTGTCAAATAAGAGAGACTTTTGTGCAGAGGGGGGGTTTAAACTACTGGTTTAAACTAAAGCAGCGGAGGAGCTCACCGTCTCAAAGCTGCCTTTGTGCATGAGCTCGATGGGGGGACGGAAGAGATCGGCAAGTGTGCTCAGCTTCTTGTCCACTGCACTTCCGTTTCTTAACTCCTGCTCCTGTCGGACTGAACATTCACAGCACAACATCAGAGGACCGACCAGACCATGTACAGTATGTGCCATCTGAATGCTGCACGTCTACTTACTGGTTTCAGTCTGAAAATCCCGAAATCCATCAAAGATTGATCGTGCTGGTCTCCGTCTCTTTGGTACTGAGAAAGTGAGATGTTATTAGATTAATGAACAGAACAGGTTTCCGCAGGTTTCGTGAGAAGATTTCTCACTGGATAATTGTCATTTTCTTTTCATTTTATGCTCATTTAGTAAAAGCTGTAAATGGTCACAGTATCTACGTTTTGCAGTAAACAGCTGCAATAAACTCCAAATAATTACATTTGGCTTTTCCTTTTTTATAAGTGAAATCATAACAATTATAAAGTATAATTAATTAAAATATTACTTACCAAATTAGCTGTAATATAACTAGCATTATTGTTGTTTTTACGATTATATTTATAGTTACCATTTCAGCTAAATTTGATGTAAGAACTAAAAAGTTTGCTCCACTTTAAAAGCAACAAACAAAGTTAAAATAAAATACTAAAAAAAGATTATACATTTACTTGCTTGTCATCTGACCATCCGCCATGTTCAAGTACACTCTTTAATGCCTAAAACAGTATAGGGGAAACACTGAAGCCTGTTACATTAAAATGGTTTGAGTTTTTACCCAGTTAAGTTTACGCTTAGTTTCAGCAAACTCTTAGTTTTCATGCTTAAAAAGGGAAATTTGTTTTGTTGCCACGGTAACTAATGCTACATGGCTAACCTGCTTCAGAGTAAGTTTTTTTGGGGGGGTTAGAGATTGCGAAACCAAACTGGACCATTAACCTGTGAGTAAAGTCATGTATATCTGATGCAATAAAGCCACTCCCAGTCCCTGTGCGTCTTTTTGCTCCAAATTAAAGTTTCTTTTACACAAAGTCACATTTTTGTCTAATATTTTTTGGGGCTGCTAATAATTTGTTTAGAATATATGAATTATAATTATTTATACTTTATATTACATATTAAAATACTTTTGACTTGTCAATTAATATGACTAATGCCTTTAAATGAACATTTAGATTTAAATATTAACAAATAAATTAGCATTAATTCATAAAGCTTTTAATTTATAAAGTCTTATGAGCTGTTTGTGAACCTACATTATTTTAAAAAAATGATTGATTTGGGGGTGAAACAGTGGCTCAGTGGTTAGAACTGTCGCCTCACAGCAAGAAGGTTGCTGGTTTGGGTCCCGGCTGGGCCAGTTGGTATTTCTGTGTGGAGTTTGCTTGTTCTCCCCGTGTTCACATGGGTTTCCTCCGGGTGCTCCGGTTTCCCCTTCAGTCCAAAGACATGCGCTATAAGTGAATTGAATAAACTAAATTGGCCGTAGTGTATGTGTGTGAATGTGTGTGTATGGGTGATTCCCAGTACAGGGTTGCAGCTGGAAGGGCATCCGCTGTGTAAAACATATGCTGGATAAGTTGGCAGGTCATTCCACCTTGGCAACCCCTGATGAATAAAGGGACTAAGCTGAAGGAAAATGAATGAATGAATAAATAAATGATTGATTGATTTTCATTGATATAATAATAATAATAATAATAATAATAATAATTTCTTTAAGTTGCCTTCCAAAAGTTTTGCAGCATCAGCAATGTTTAATTGCGTGGTATACATGTTTAAATTCTTTATAAATCTGATAATGATGTCTTAATCTTCAACAGACAAGTGAATTGTGCTCACTTTCTCATGTTAACTGACTTAAATTGACTCTCTCTCTCTCTCTCTCTCTCTCTCTCTCTCTCTCTCTTTTGTGTGTCATATGATTGGCTGTTTCACTTTCATGTGCACGCGCTCCAGAGTTAATCGTTAAACCCCAAGTTGACAGAGAACATTTATATCAAGCGTTTGTCAAACCCAAAATTTACTCTGCAAGCCGGAGTTTGTTCAACTAGTTTTGTGCAACATGCCTCTGTTCTGGACAGACCATATGTATAAATGTCATACCTCCAAACAGGGGCTCTGGCTCCACCAGAATTTCCTGCTTCTGAGGAATGGGTGCTCGCACTTCATCTCTGACAGAGAAATGGAGACAACATTCAGATTCACAGTGACTTAAACACATCACAATGGAGAGGCTGATCTGAGGTCAGTCACTCACTCTACAGGTGGGATTCTGCTGCTGGACGCTCTGGCTGAACTGGCGCTTGTGCTGGGCTCCTCGGCGATGCCTCCTCCATCCAGAAACATGGTGACGGCCATCTCAAGGTTATTGTTACATGCTTCCAACATATGCTTCCCTACACTCTCTGTGGCTCCTGCAAACAAACAAGAGAATCTGTTATGTGAGGTCAAACATCAACATTAGTCATGTCAACAATAACATATTATAAAATCTGTTTTGTTGATAAAACTTTACATTTTGGCTTTCATTACTTGTTTTAATGCCAGATTTATTTATGTATATATCTTAATTATATAATGTATAGGTTTAAATCTGTTATTAAAAGGGTAACCTAAAATAATGAACTAGGGATGTACCAATATGGCCTATAATGACAACTCTTTATATTAGGAAGCCGATAATCGATATATAGGCAGATAAATTCATATTTTTGTCATTTTTTGCATACATTTTTATGAACTTGTTTACAAAAGCAAATGGATACAGCGGACAATTGAGTTTCATGATTTATTTTCTCATTAGGCCAACGACATTTAAAATTAACATTTAAAGGGCAATACTGATGTGGCCGCCAGTAAATCGTGCATCATTAACGTAGACTAATACGGTGCAAATATTCAGTGAAATTTTCTCTTCTAGAGTTCATTTCTCTAGTGGTGTAACAAGCTATGAACACCGAACGTGGCGGAGGAAAAAAGTAAAGCTCAAGAAAAAAAAAATTGTCAGATAAATTTATCAAATTTCTATCATATTTTTTTATCAACTTAGAAACACGAATATAAACAATTGACTAAACATAATCTAGAATAAAAACAGCCTAAACGCATTACAAGTTTAATCTGTACAATCTTACCATCTTGCTTACACAAACATCACAGAATCCCAAAGGTATTAAATGAACTAAGGCCAAAACTAGAAACGGCAACAAGGTTGATTCTGCACTTGCATTTTGTAAGATTACTGGCTGATTTTGAGAATGGGATACAAACTAGATACTTTTGTGTGTTATGGCCTGCAGGGAGATCAACCAATCATTTCTAATCTCTATTATTGTTTCACTTACAGACTTTGTGAGATAAAAGGATTGCAATAGGCCTGCACAATAAATTGAGAGGAAATCGCTAATGCAATTTATCAAAAGCTACAATTATCATGCACATTTTGTCAGGGAAACACGTAGAGCTGGCAGACTAATTAAAGGCGATATTCATGTGCACTTTGGCAGTAAAACCGGCTCTGTAATCAGCAGTAAAATCTCCAGCACCTGATTTCAGGTTAGAGATTGACAACTAACAAGCTACGCAAAAATAAAAAAAAGTATACAGATGTTTTGAAGTTAAGTATAATCATTCAGATTTGACTGCTGTTTGCGTTACTTCTTGGTGAATTACGGCTGTGGTGCTGTTACATCTGAAAACACCACATTTTTACTCCAAACTCACCTCATAACTTTAATTGAGTGTCTGAAATAAATCCTTCTGTGAGATGATTCCATAGTTGTGCGTTTATTAGTCATGTTGAATCAATACAAGTGGTTCAATCCTTTGTTGGATCTCAACTTTGTGTCATATTTGTGGTTTTCACGTAAGAGCGCCCTCTGGTCTTTGGAGAAGATTTACTACTGATCACAGAGCTGAGTTTCCCTGACAAGATGTGCATGAGAACCGCAGCTTTTCAGAATCATGATCTCAATTTCATTTCAATTAATCATGCAGCCCTGCAGATGTGTGATCAGCAGAAAATCTCCCCTAAAAGCCAGAGGGTGCTCACACAGAAACTCCAAACACACACAAAGAAGAAACCCAAGAAATCCACATAGCATTGCATTATAAACAGAAGATTTAACACTATTCATTGCTTTTACGTGACTAATAAACACACGACTATGAAATCTCACAGAAGGATTTAATTCAAACACTCGACTAAATAAATGAAGTGAGTTTGGAGTAAAAATGTTTTTTAATGTGGTATTTGCACACGCTTTCAGATATAGCAACATTTTATACATAGCCGTAGTTCACTGACAAGCTATGCAAGATTCGGTTGATAATAGGGCAGCAGTAATAATAATGACAGCTGTATAGCTTCTCAGTGACCTACAGTGCAGTTTATTTACTCGTTTTTACTCAGTGTAGCAAATGTTGGTCCATCTGAAAGTATGTGCTAGAGATTTACTGCTGATTACAGAATCGTCTCTACTGACAAATGGACATGACAATTAACCACCTTTGAATTATTCGTGGAGCCCTAGAGTCTGGGAACAGAGAAATTAAAACCAACAGGACAGTTCCAGCCAAAAACCATCCAATTCTGATTTATGGCCTGTCAATGCGTGAATCTGTACGTGCTGATTTATTGACTTCCCATGGCTGAATCACTGACTAAGTGACTACATGAGATACTAATACATGTTTAATTTGTGCTATTAGTAGTAGCGAAGAGAAAGGACTGATTAGGATCACTACCATTTTGTTTTTTAATCACGGCATCAAAACAGTGACAATCAAAGTGCATTTTAAAAACAGCATGTACTGAATCTTCTAATAAAATAGACAGAATCTGATAGTTAAAACTTATTGTGAAAATTGAAAATGAAAATTTGATGCATCAACTGAATTGTAATTTATTAGTTTAAATGCATATATTACTACAAGCTGAAGAATATGCATACCATTTACTCATAAACAAGAGCAGATCCACTTTAATAGATGAGTTTCTAACTAAAAACAGGATACTGGAACTGCGGTTTCAAATGTCTTCATGCTACACTCTCACACACTCTAAATAACACTAAAGGATTTTCTTTGATTATATGGTGTCATATTATCTGCTAAACACAAATACGGTGCTTTGTCAACAAGTAGTGACAAGCAGCTGTACAATGTAGCATAACAGATTACCTTAAGCTGTTTAATATTTAGTCATCGACCAAATGGAAATTTTTAAATCATGAAACATCCTATGAAATCAGCCACACATTATAAAACTGCATTTATAAATTAATCTGTAAATTCTCTGTAATTCATTAAAAAAAAATTTATCTGAGCAATTCCAGTGTTATGGATGCGACATTTGCAGTAAAATCTCAAAACATAAATTCACAGAGTATATGTTAACATTATATTGAAACATCTGTTTACATTTTCCAAAACAACTAAACAGAGTTATGGGAGCAGAAAAATATCAATCTGTAAAAAAAAATTATATTTTAAATGAGGAAATTAAACATGCGTTATGGATGTGACGAAAAAAGTTAGCGAGTTTACAGTATACAACATACTTTGTAGAAATTCTGTGAATTAAACTGCACAACCCAAAAGAATTAATGCTAATCAAAATAAGAGTTGGTTCTCTATAGAACAAAAACAATTGATTTATAGTTATTTGACATATTTTGCATTTATGAGAAAAAAAGCTCCGTTATCGATGTGACATCTCTCATTTATGGATGTGACAGATGTGAAATTGGCACTTGTGTGATTTTGGTAAATCAAATATAATTGATTGAAAACATTAACAGTGACATTTTTGAGTATTTTTAAAACACTCTGAAATACTTGCTTGCACAAAAAAACGCAGAAACGGTTTAGCTATTTTGGCAAAAACTTAATTTTTTTCATAGCAAGGTTGACGTTTGCATGGAATTGCTCATCTGCATCTGATCTGCACACTTTCTTCATGTAGGCTTCCTTAACATTATTTGCCCGTTTAAATATTAATTCATAAACTCTACACACACACATTTTTCCAGTTTTTCTGTTTCTTATACTATAAAATAGTTTTTTGATTTCTTTTAAAGCATAAGAGTGACTCCTAATCTTCTTAATTTCATAGTTTGCAGGTATGTATAGTCATATAAATTATACAAATTAACCATAAATCAAATCAATATTACAATGTGAGCAATACATCCATGTGAGACATTCAGCTGGGCCTTCCTGAATGAATCTACGTTGTAAAAGTCATGACGATAAAAAAAGGAAAAATAATGATATTTGAATTGCCAAATAAAGGTAAGGGAGCCTAAAACAAGACATTAGACAGTTCCATAAGTATTATACAATCTCATATGTTCAGTCTTTTAAAGTTATTTGCCTAATATAATGAAAACAAATCGGGCAATCAAAATCTGAAACATGAACGCACATAAGCAGCGCGAGCTCGTTTCAATTCTTATACCCCGCCTCTTTAGAACGCGCATGCGCACAACCAGCGCATCTTTCACCTTTACGAAAAAGTAGCTGCGAAACATGGCTTGTATTTCTGACGAACACAACTGAAACTATGAAATGATACACACCATCATACGATGCTCTAAAGCAGCCTGCGTGCACACGTCCATCCACAGTAAAACTGAACAGCCCGAGTGCGTTTGAAACGCATACATTCTGCGTGTTCCTTTCACTTAGATGCGAGTTGTGAGAAGCATACAGAAAAACGGATAAGTGATTGAGAATCAGCCTCCACAAACCGCCATGTTGTGGACTGAGGCTCACAGACACACTTGCTGAAGTTGCTGAACACTCGCGGTGGCTGAAAACATGCAAACACACACATACACACACTCAACCTGTAGCGTTTACATCTGGCAGAGGGAATAACAGCCGTGGAGTGTAAAATCCCGCTGATGCACTAATCTGTCTTGAATTTAAAAGCTGTTACACATGTAGCATGGGTGAAATACTAGAAATAACGTCACAGGGACACAAAAGTTCAGCCCGAAGGAGTTTCACATTAGCGTGGGCGTACTTTACTTACTAGCCTACACCCTAGCGCGTTTTCTCTGCTATTTCTTTTCTTTTGCAGGCAAGTGGAGATAGCAGCTAGCTCTTTCGTGAGTCTCTTTCCTTTGCATGACAGAGGGGGCAGTAATGATGATGCCTCTCTATTATTCATCCCTACACACACAGCACTTCTAAACACCCCCCTCATTTACTCAAGTGAAATTACTTGTGCAAAAAAAACCCCGCAAATGTAAAATGTCAATATTTACCAGTTATGGCTGTGAACTGTTGTATTAACCCGTTCACCCCCGGGGCTGATGCGTCTCCGAGAGTCGCCATCTTGCCGCCACTGACAACAACACGACTGCACGCATGCACTGGGTCTACCAATAGGATCTCTTTCTACGTCTGCCTCCGTGCGTCACGTCACCGGAACTCTGGGTAATGTAGTTTATTCGTAGTGTCACGGGCAAGATGTCACCGTGCTCTGTTTAAGCGGCTATCTGTATAACAAATTGTCTGCCTGAGCCCTACTGGACTTTATTGGTTTCTATGCTTCCACAAAGAACATTTAACATCCTTGAAACTGTTCTATATACATTTTTAAAAAGTTATTTTTAAGAGCAGTTCATCGAAAGGTTCTCAGAGGAACCAATTTTCTTCATTTAGAGTGGCAGAAAAGAGGCAAAATTTGTACAAAATGAATAAATAAAGCTTCTCCAAACATAATATGTATTGATTTTTTTTCTTTATCTGTAGTTTAATGGCTGAATGTTTATTTCAGAAAGATATTTCGTTTTTTAAGATATCGTGCTAAGCTAACAACCTTTGTGAAACCAATGGTTTTGACATGACAGACAATAACATAACATATTAAACAAATTACCACAGACTTTTCTAAAATATGTATTATTGAAATGTCAATATGGAACATTTTAGAAATATTTATAAGGTTATATTTGATTTAATCATGGGACATTTCCATTAGCCTACCAGCATTGACCTTTATAGGCACCACCACACAGCAGATACTAATCAGTTCTTAAAATATAATATGCATCAGAATGGGAAAGAAAGGAAATAGATCTGAAAAAGTGAAATATCCAGGGAATGGCAGTTCTGTGGGCAAAATGCTTTGTAGATTTTAGAGGTCAGAAAAGAATGGACAGATCAGATTTAGCTAGAAAGGCAATGGCAACAGAAATAACATTTTGCTGTAACCAAAGTCTGCAGAAGAGCACACATCATGTTAAGGCTTGAAAAAGAAGACACCAGAGAAACAAAATTGGACAATATAATATCATAAAAAGTTTGTCAGAGTGTGGCTTTTGGCTGCTTTACTTCTAGAGTCAGAATTTGTAAGAAACAGCATGATTCATCCTGCATATGAACAGATTAGGCTACTGCTGGTGGTGTAAAAATCTGGTTATTGTTGTTGACCACGTTCATCCCTTTATGGTTTCTAGCAGGAAAGCGCTCCAGGTGTCTCCAAGTCGCTCATATAATCTCAAACTAGTTTCTTAAACTTGACAATGAGTTGACTTTACTTAACTAGCCTCTAAAGTCAGCAGTTCTCAATGGGAATATGTGAATATGCAGCCTACAACTATTTGACAATCTGGAAAAATCTAAACATTGAGAAAATTGCCTTTAAATTTGCCCAAATGAAGCGCTTAGCAATGCATATTACTAATAAAAAACTGGGGTTTGATATATTTACTATAGGAGTTTTATAAAAATGTTGTTATGGCACACGATCTTTACTTAATATTGTAATAATCTTTGGCATAAATTGTATAACAATAACAATGTATTTTTGGCTATTGCTAAAAAATATACCTGCGTAACATAAGAATGTTTTGTTTTTATTGTGCTCCAGGATCATTAAATATATTCATTTATTTGCTTGGAGTCTTTTTCCTTCTTTTTTTTAAATTGGAGAAAAGGCAAAGGTTTTTTTTAGTATGCAGAAACAGAAATGCACTTGAGCTTAGAAATGCAACCAGTATATTTTTGTGTTTATACAGTAAACAAGTGTGTGTTTGTATGTAATCAGGAATATTTGCATTTGGCTTATGCAGTACTACAGCAAGTTTAGCACATAACCATGCTTTACTGGTAAATCTTATTTTTTAATATATATGTGTATTGAATAATTTTTTTTTCCTTTCTGCTAAGCCCCTCTAAAATGAAAATTCTTTGTTGTTCCTGTTGCTATTTTTATCAACTGAGTTTTATGAAGTCTTAGACTGTTCTCTATTGGTTGATCAAAAAGTTAGTTACATAAGTTACTAGACAAGTTACACTTACTATAACAAATCTGACATCTGCAATATTTATGGCTATTCAGCTTGCACTATATTTATAGTACATGTACTTAGGTATGTGTCTTTGGTATCTAAAAAAATAACTGGTTAAGTAAGCTCACTACTTTGGATAAGGTTCAGTTCAGGGGTGGGTTTAGGGATAGTACCTACTTATCACCCAGTTTATGTAATCACTATGATAAGAACATCCAAAACATGACTGTAAAATAAAGAGCTATAATATTCTTGCAAAAATATATTAGAAGAAACTATTTCTGATATGATACCAACTACTACATTTACTACTAACACTACTTCATTTACACAAGAAAAATGATTGATTATTCCAGTATTCCTATGATC
The DNA here is from genome assembly GCA_903798115.1 of Danio jaintianensis. Classification (NCBI taxonomy): domain Eukaryota; kingdom Metazoa; phylum Chordata; class Actinopteri; order Cypriniformes; family Danionidae; genus Danio; species Danio jaintianensis. The sequence continues at coordinate 1,237,119 of CAIGQV010018257.1, read as the reverse complement.
AGCAACCGTCAGTAATGCAGTATCAACATACACTCAAAAAAGGAAGTTTGTTGTTTGTTCAAACTCAATTAAAATGAGGAAATTAAACATGCGTTATGGATGGGTCTCAATTGTTTTATGTTCAATCATCTTAAATTTGTAAAATCTAATGAGTTAACTTAATTCCTTCATGTTGTCCCAACACAAATCAATTGTGGAACCCACCATTTTTTTTGTGTATTAATATTTCTGTGAATGTTTTGTAAAGTGAGACACAAACCACATGTCTCGAACATAATCAGGTGTCACAATGGTTAGCACTGTTTAAATTCTGTTTATTCAGAGTACATTCAATTCTGAAACAGTCAACCAGGCTTGTAAAACAAAGTGAAAATTGGAGCAAATTAAAAGCAATCCTATGCAGTTGTTCTCTCACTCTTTTAAAGGAGCTATGTTCGTTCAATCATGAATCAGCAGTAAAGCCCCTCACACCCCTCTCCCACGTGCCAAACACACAATCACTACACCGTGGCCTCTTCCATTCACCTCTTATTAGGGAGGGGAGAAAAACTACTCAAGTCGTGTGTGTGTGTGTGTGTGTGTGTGTGTGTGTGTGTGTGTGTGTGTGTGTGTGTGTGTGTGTGTGTGTGTGTGTGTGTGTTTTGAGTGCATGTGATACTTCATTCTTTAAAAAAAAGTCTAATAAAAAAAACAACAGTGATCACCTGATAAGACCTTGCTCTAATCCCACTCTGTAAAAAGCGATTAGTTGATTTTACTTTAAAAAAAAGTGAGCAAACTGCTTGCTTTTAAAGCATTAGTTGACTTTATTGAAAGCGAGTAGATCTGTTGCCTTAAAATTATGTAAATGAACTATGTGCTTAATTATAAAATTAAGTCAACTTACCAGTTAAAACAGGTTTACTCACTTTATGAAAAGTAAAGTCAACTAATCGTTTTAAAAGTAACAGGTTTACTGGCCTTTCTTTAAAGAAACTAATTGCTTTTTACAGTGCATAGACTTGAGTTTGTGTGGTATTACCTTAGTTTTAAAATGGGATAAATCTCTTCTTGAGGATGCTAATGTATTCAGCGTTAATGAAAAGTGAATGAGTCTCACTCCACCCAGCCAGAGTTTGAACATACTTCTACTACCAAAAAAAAAAAATCTAAACGATATGCAAATTGAGTCCAGAAATCTCTTTATAGTCACTGAATTCTGACCTTTTTGACCACCTCAGAGTAAATAAGATCTTAAATCACCTACATGGCTGGAGAGAAGTGATATCTATGATGCAATAATTTCCTAACCGAAATGTAGTATGGGTCAGAAGTGATATATTCTTTGAGCATCAGGCGTCACTTTCTTTCAGGTCACACTCATCAGGTCCTAAACCGAAATAAATTAACGAGCATTCGCGCTATAGCATAAGTCAGAGCATAGGTATATATGTAGTCTCTGTGTGAGTAAAAGGTGCCAGCATGTGAACACTGGGAGTGCGTTTCGTCTTTTTTGTTATTTAAAAAAGTAAAAGAGATAAATAGGGCATGTGGTGTCCATGAGGTGATGGTGTGTTATTAATGTGCAGTGGGTGGATGGATGGATTGATTGATGATCAGAAACGGATAAAGGTGGCATCGATCTGCCTGACACTGGGAAGCGCCAGCATGATTTTGCGTCTGTACTGAGGATCTTTCTGCAAGGGGTTTCTCTCCAGATAGACAGTCTCTAGACCTTTGGCGTTCTTGAGCTCGTCCAAGTCTGCCCAGTTTTCTATCTGGTTGTCGTTCATCTGTGTGAGGAAGATAAGAAGAAAACAAACATTAGTGTAATAACAACGTTTTGTTAATTTTTAAAATGTTATTCAAATAAAATAAACAAGACGCTAATTGTTATAAATAAAAGCACTTCAAAATACTACGAAGTTCAATTTTCACATGTGCATTCATTTCACATTAAGATTATATTTTTGTGTTTTGTTTTTTTTAAAAAGCGGAAATACTTTAATTCAGCAAAAATACAATAAAATGATCACAAATTACACCTAAGACAAATAATGTTACAACAGATGTTTGTTTTACTTTAAATTAAAAAAAGTATTGTTTTTCCACAAAAATGATCAACGCTTTTTCACACTTTTTAACTTTAACACTTCTTTTCAACACGATTTCCTTTTTAGTGCATTTCAATTGAATTAATGTACTATACTGGTGCTATGTGGTTCATCATTATATTTATGCAATACTTTTAATCTATTTGTGACACTTTGAGCATTAACCTGAAAATAAAATTTTCATCTTGAATACAGTCGTGTAGTCGTGGCCTGGTGGTTAGAGTGTTGGACTCGTGATCCGAAGG
>CAIGQV010018257.1:1222781-1234381 GCA_903798115.1 Danio jaintianensis | reverse complement strand
CACTTCACTTCACTTCACTTCACAAAGTCACTTTCTAAAGACAGCAGGCAGATTGTTGTTAAAGTGGCAAAAATTGAGAAAGTGAAATTAAGTTATACGAGTCTACTACTGTGATCAAAAACTAATATTCAAACTATTTTCAAGCTTGATATGAAGCAAATATTCATAACATATACACACACACACAATTGCTCAATTTATGCTTCAAATGTGAAATTGAATGTTTCTGCCAACTGAACGGTTTTTATTAATTTGTAAAATTCTCTCTAAAACACTATTGAAGCAAACATTAACAAACCAAAATTACAGTACCAGTCGGTTAATTAGCACAAATTATTTGAAATTCGATCGCAACAATAAAAGTTATCCTTTTTTCTTGAGCAGCAAATTATCATATAACAATTTCTGAGGGATCATGTGACACTTCAGACTGGAGTTATGAAAATTCAAAACTCAGCAAAATAATAAATTCCATTAAAAATGTATGAACAGAATCATTTTATATACAAAACAGAACATTTTTTTATAAATAATTGTTATTTAGTATTGCACTTAACCCTTAAACTGCCCCACCAAGAAAAACTATTCTAATGTCGCTAGTTCACACAATCAATGCATTTTTGTTTCAACACATCCCATAATTTCTAAAATATTAACCGCTACCAAATGGTTGATATGTCGGTTTATGGTAAAAGTACCGGAATTAATACATATACTATGAAAAATCTGAAAATATGAAGTGTAAGACCAATTTATTTAAAAACAATAAAAATAAAACATTTTTAAACACTAAATCATCTTTAATTTTTGAAGTATGCCATAAAATATTTTAGATTCTCATTAAACAATTTCTTGCTTTTTTTTTTTTTTTTACAATAAAACCAAAATCAAGTGTAGTAGTGCAACAGGATTATGTTTGTTTGATTTTTTTGTAAACCAACAATGCTGTGCGTGTAAGCCATTCTTTAAAACAGTCAAAATATGGTCAACCATGTGTTTGGTAGAGCAGGCAGTTAGAGCACAATCATTGCACTACACTGCACATACCCATTTGTAAATGTTCATATCCACTGCACATATACATTGTAAATTTATGATACACATATCTATTTGTAATTCTTGATATAGTAAATAACAACCTGTATATTTTGTTCATATATATTTGTATATTCCTGATTATTAATAGACCATTTCAACGTGGTCATGTCACTGGCCAATGAACACTTCCTGATTTTTATCAAACTATTTCATAGCTTAACAAGAGGAAATTCAATCATAACTTAATGCTAAAACAGCTATTATAAAATTATTTATCAATATGTGGCTCTTTTTGGATTCTCGGAAGCTATAGAAATTTAAAAAAGTAAAACAGGGTATGTGTTAAGACCACTGTTTTTGTTTATATCCCTCAAAATGGTCTATAGCAACCTGTACATTATGTCAATCTACACACAACCTGTATATTATGTTCATAGTACATCCATTTCTAAATAATACCCATAGTTTTCTATAAGTGCACTTATAACTTTTTCCTATATCCTGCACATGCAGCTATTGCACTCCTGGTTAGACCTCAACTGCATTTCATTGCCTTGTACTTGTAAAATGACAATAAAGTTGAATATAATAATAATATTAATAATAATAATAATAATAATAATAATATTTCATAATATCACAGCTTTTATAGTGATCAAATAAATGCTCAGAAGAGACCGATATTAAGAAAATCTTACCTCACATTTCTGAATGGTAGTGTTATGACAAAAAACAACACACAGTATGCAATCAAACACAGAGAGTAAACCTGTTGTTCTCTTTCTTACCCAAAATTCTTTTAAATCAGTCAAATGGCTGATATTTTCAATCTTTTTTATCCTGTTTGCGGCAATGTCCAAGGTTGTCAGCTTTTTCTAAAAAAGAAGAGGAGGAGAAAGATGAAAGATCTGTATGTTCTAGCAATAAAATATTCTGGGACGGATAAAAATAAAACTACTTCTAGAGATGTGACGACAGATCAGAACACACAAAAATCCCCAGAGAGTAAAAGGTGCAAAGGAGAGGAAGAGAACGTCACAGAAGATAGAGAAACGGGAAAATTTAAGCACAAAGCTACTAGAAACTTTCTACCTTCTCTTGTATACATAATAGCTTCTTTAACTTGCAATTTGCCATACACTGTAAAACAAATTCTTGCTGCCTTACATTTTGTAGTTGAATCAAATGAACAATTCTAGTCATCTCAATTTGCATCAGTCAAACTGACTAAAAATATTAAGTGAAAATAACTGTGTATAACTTAAATTGAGTTGAACCTGAATAACTTAAAGCGTATAAACTGTAGATATTCAACAAGATTGAAAACCACAAACAAGGCAATCATCTTTTAGACACACTTTGAATTGACAGGAATTGCAGATCTTACATTGTTCTCCAGACCCTCCATAACTTCAATCCCATTATGACTCAAGTAAAGCTCTCGCAGGTTGACAACATTCTGGAGACCCTCCAGCTTGGTGATGCGGTTACTCTGTCGGGTAGGAGCAGATGTTAACACCGACAGAGAAAGTCAAATTGGCTAAAGAGAAACACCGTTGATCACAAACACACCTGGATACTGAGAACCGTCAGATTGTGCAATCCGTCAAGATTCTGTAGCTGAGTGATTTTATTCGTGCCAAGAAACAAGCTCTCCAAAGAAGAAAGAGAATCCAGGTTCTCAATAACCTAAAATTTGTAAAAGAAAATGTAAGCAATTATCCATAGTATAGATAGAAAAATGTTAAACAGTAAGGGGCCGATCACAACGAACATGTTTTTTCGTTCTGAAAGCACAAGGCGCACTTTTTTGTTGACAAGAAAAAGTGTGGCGCGCTTTTTATGTCTCTAGGCAAGGACTGAATCAGTTGCGTATTATGCGCGAGCATTGCTTTTGATATTATTATAATTGTAATATTTAATAATATTGTGATATTCAATATTTGTGAAGTCGTACAGCTCTGGATAACTCGAAACAGCAACAAGTCTCTCCTCCATCTTTAAAAGACTCCGTAGTTGTCTTGACAACACAAATACTGCCGTCACCTCCTCTGCTTTTATTTGATTGGAGAATGAAAAAGACGTGACTGATTTAATGCACTTTTTCCACTCAGAGTTGATTTTTGTTTAACTGCGGGTGCACAGAGCGCAACAGCAAAAAATGCGAGCCGCGCAGGGCACATAACCAGCACACAAAACACTCATGGCCATTAGTAAACCATTCAAAAGATGCGCCTCTCAACGAAAAAAAGAAAGTTCGGTGTGATCAGGGACTAAGGGTGCATGTCCACCGAAGTGTTTTTGCATTGCAGAAATGCGAACAATGTTCTAAAATTGCTCAGCAGTGAGCATTTTTGCAGCGCAGCTTTTTTTAACCCCTTGCTATGATACAGAGTATCCCCGCTGTACCGTTACAAGTTGAAGTCTTTAGCAAATTACCCGCCACTGTGATTGGGCAGCTAGCTCAAAAGTGACACTGATGGGCACTGCGTTTTTCAACTTGCAGTGGTTGAAAAAAACACAGTGTCCTCATCGGTGATTGTAAAACGCCAGTGAAAAAAAAACAAAGCGTGGAGCTACCATTGACAACGACAGAAAACAAAAACCCACGTTTTGGTGGACACGCCCCCTTGCATTGCTGCTGGCTTTAAAACAAATGACTGCATAATGTGCTATAGACACGACTTGAGTGATGAATTGCAAAGCGTATGAAAACATTCACATTGCTATGACTAGATAAAGTATAGTATATAACTAAAAAGTTATATTTTTTGTGTTTTACATTATGACATTTAAAAGAACATGGCCAGGTGTGAGAGACATTAAACCTTTTGCCTTTCTGAGCAATGGCAGATCGATCCCAAAGTAATGCAAATGCTAAGGGCAGGGTCCCTGCAACTGTGCTTTTGTCTCCATGAAAGTCTGTGCAATACTGTCAGGCTGATTGGATTAACAACAGCTATCAGTTTTGTTGATTAGATCCGGGTAGGTGAGACATTAGCGCCTGAACAAGTTTCTTCAACTATTACTTCATTTGCATGCTTTGTTTAGAAATGTCCCCACCTCTATCACAACCCACTAAAAACATATATAATATACAGTTTAACACTGCACTAGTAAGACTTCTCTCTTCAAAACTCCTCTAGGACTTCTCGCAGACGACTCGTTAGGTTTCTCAAAAACATCACCGTGACTGCAGCCACAGCGAGTTTCTCAATAAAGAATCCTGCTTGAAGAAACGAGAGTCTCCTGGTCTTTGCTTTTGACTTCACTTCAAGTGTTTAAAACTAATCCTTCTGTGAGATAATTCCATAGTGTTTATTGTCAATGTATTTCTTAGTCAACAAAAACAGTTAAATCTGTTTATTCAACAACTACAGGGATTTCTTGTGATTCTTCTTCGAGTGCATTTGGAGTTTATTTGCATGAGAGCGCCCTCTAGCCTTCGGATGAAGATTTACTACTGATCACAGAACTGTGCTTCCCTGACAAGATGTGCATGACAGACTTGTTAAATCACGGCTGGGACTTCATTTTGATGAATCACCCAAACCTAGTTGTAACAGAAAACGCATAACACATATGTTCACATTCAAAGACTTTGGTATGTGTAAAATGCTGCTCGGGTATTTCTTTTTAACCTCTAAATGAAGAACAAAAGAGGACTTGTGATTATATGAGGACCTTCAGCAAAGAAGAATATGTAAGCCATAATGAGCAGATGTCTCACCCTGATGCGGTTCGAGCCCAGCTCCAGCATCTGGAGGCTCGTTAGGTGATCGAGGTTGGCAATGCTTGCGATCTTGTTATGAAGCAGGAAGAGCTTCTTGACTTTTGTGAGACAATCCAATCCTTCAATCTTCCTCAATAGGTTGAAAGAAACATCTAGTTGCCTGCAAAAAATAAATGACAAAAACAAATGCAGTAAATGATTATAAAAGCTTATTTTTATGTTATTATCAAAACATTTTTCTTCCAAGAGATGATAATTAAAGGGTATTAAAGTCATTGTATGTACACTAACATTGACGTTGGTAGTGTCTTATGCCCACCAAGGCTGCGTTTAATTAAAAATACAGTAAAACGATAATACTATGAAAGATATTACAATAATAATATTTTTCATCTTTGGAGAGCACAAATAAACTTTGGTTGTGTTTATTTGTGCTTGGTATCTAACAAAAAAACAACAAAAAAAAAAAGTATATATAAAATTAATTGCATGAGAAGCGAGTTATAAAAATGCCAAAGTTTGCATAAAACTCCATTAATTTGCAAAAAAATGGGAGATGAAAATGCATTTGCTGAATAAACTGAAATAGCAAACACGTTTACTGTTGGTTACTAGGTTACCAATACTACAGTCAGCCACTCTAACAACTTTATAAAAAAAAAAAAAAGTTATTGGCTTTTGGGATTTTTTCCTTTTTTGCAAATGTTGAAAAGACTCCCTTCACGTTTGAAAGGTAAATCAAGCTAGTGTCACATTATTTTTCAGAAATCCTTCTAATGGGATTTTGAAGACAAGTGCTTGGTATGTGACTACTGTGTGAGACATTTTGTATACTACTTATTACACTACTTACAATGGGTCATAAAAAAACAAAAACCTTGACTTCACTTTATAAATTTGACTATTTCAGAATTCTTTGATGACGCACTCACAGTGTTGAAAGTTTTTAGTTTTACAGCTTCCTTTGATCAACAAAATGCATCCTTGTTAGTTTAAATTTACCCAAAACCTGCCCAATGGTTTGATCAGTAATGTGCAAGTAAAGATTATTTTGCACTTTTTGGAAAAATTAATCTTGGACTAAATAATAAGCATCATGTCTGACTCACTCAAGCTCTGTTAGAGCCTGAAGATTCTCTAGTTTGCGGATCTGGTTGTCATAAAGATCAAGTTCCCTCAATGAGACGAGGCTCTCCAAGTTCTCAATCCGTTTGATGAGGTTTTGTCTGAGAGAAATTGTCTGATGGCAAAAACAAACAAACAGAAAAATTTACTTATTTGTAATTAAGCTATTAATAATTAACAGTATCCAAATCTTTATCCAGTAACTATACAACTTTATTACAGCAATTATTAACAAAAATGAATAAATAATAAACACTCACCTTAGCCTTTAGAAGAACCTCCAGACCTTCAATCTTCCCAATGCGACAGTGGACCAGATCCACGTCCTAAATAAATCAATAGTGGATCAATAGTAGATAATGATGTGTAAAATAGCTGAAACATTGTGTAACAACAGGTTACCGACCACCGACTATTACCATGGTTTTACTGTAGTAACACTAACATGTGAAAAGTGGGATATTCATATCAAACAATAGTATGTTATTAAGTATACTTTAATTTATGGGTAATTTAATATAATTATTATATTCTTGTTACCAAGTCATATTAGCCTTTAAAGAGAAAGTTCACCTAAAAATGAAAATTTACTCTTACTTAAATTTACTCTTTACAGGTTAAAAACCTATTTAAGTTTTTTTTTCTTCACAAAAAAAAATATTTTGAAAAATGATGGTAGCTGGTACCTATTAACTTCCATTGCAATTTTTTTCTACTATGGAAGTCAATGTTTTTCTCAAGCTTTCTTCAAAATATTTTCTTTTGTGTTTAGCAGAAGAAAAAAACTCAGAAAGGTTTAAAAACTACACAAGGGAGAGTAAATGATGAGAATTTTCATTTTGGGGAGAACTATACCTTTAAGTTTTTTTTATGACAAATGCCATATAAAGCATAAAGTTAGGCTACTTATTGCTATGGCAGTGAGGCTTTCATACTAGTACATAGTGAAACAGCTATTATTATTATTTATTTTTTTTACAGCTGGTACTGTTTTTGTTTATGAAAACAACTCACACTGCTGTGGCTCACAACTCAAGCTACAGTCTAATGTGTTATTCTAAGAAACAAAACTCATCATATGACATAATTAATATTACATGTGAAGCCCTTACAAATCAGGTGTTGGTGCCACCATTTGTAAAACTCTGTTAGAAATGTTAATCTGAAGGTTATAGTTCACCCAAAAATGAACATTTACTCACTACTGACTATCCCTCAAGTGGTTCAAACCTTTATGACTTTCTTTATTCTGTTAAACACAAAAGAAGATATGTTGAAGACAGCCAGAAACCTGTAACCACTGACTTCCACAGTATTTGTTTTTCCTACTATGGAAGTCAGTGGTTACAGGTTTCCGGCTGTCTTCAACATATCTTTGTTTGTGTTTGACAGAAGATAGAAACTCAAACAGGTTTGAAACAAGTAAATGATGACAGTATTTTGTTTTATTTTCACTATGCCTTGAAGCGCTGTTCAAGACACCTTCAGGGCCTTCCCGAAAACGAAACAAACGTTCTCAATCACCTCTTCTTCTGGGTCTAAGGTAATGGTGTCCATGTCAACCGGTGACTCCTCGGGTACTAAAAGGACAAGCGAAAGAAGAACATATTTAGAGACTAAATAACATCTCTACCAGATTCCCCTCACACTTGTTCTAAAGCCTCACCAGTGGAAGGAGCTTGCAGCGAGTCGACTTCTCCATTGAGACTCTTCCTCTTGGTCTCATCATCACCAGATTCCTCAGACTCTCCTCGCCTGTCAACTTAAAACCACATCTTTATCAATAACTAGAACACACCCATAGATAAAAAGCCACCGCTGTTATATGGGTCAAATAGTCGTGATGCCACATATTTTTATTAAAGTGAAAGCACAATTTTCAAAGCCTCCATCTATTAAATGACTCCATTATCACTTTCTCCCTCACACACAGGCGCGCGCACATACACATCCCACAGCAGGAGCGTGCTAACAAACTCTGCTGATACAGCAGCGGCAAACAAATGCGAGGCGTCGAGAAGAGCTCGATTTGTCACGTCTGATAGTGCACATTTATGTTCTCCTACACTTTGTTTTTTTTCCCGAACAGGTAAGTTAATGAGAGCTGCTGGGCTACATTTGCTAACAAGCAATGACGCCCTGTACACAACCGTACACCACAGCCAAAAGGAGATCTGCAGTAAACGGTGGCATTAAAATACACTCAAAAGAGATATCAAGAAACAGGACAGATATTATCGTTATTTAATACGTGCAGACTGAGAGAATAGCTTTAGATAGCTGTGGGATGAAGGTAAACAATCGCACATTACAGTGTGAATGAATGGTAAGGCGATAGGAAACAATCAACTGATTAAAAATGCAAATTAATGAAGGATATAATGTCCGAGAGCAAAAATGAACAATGGTTGATTTATGAAAGGCTCAAATGGAAACAAATCATTAAAAATAGACAAGTTAGCTCACCTTCCATCTCTTGAGGCTCTCCGACAGATAACGTCGCCATTTTCCTGTGAACCCGCCCACTTTACTGGATGATTGACATCTGTATTGACCAATAGAAAACAGGAAGTCCGTTTTTTTACACTCGTGGACTATAAATAATTACGATTATATAATACATTTATACACCACAAATACAACGCAAATAATGTTCTGAGATTATATTTATGTGTTGAATAAATTGATGGATGCATTATAATCGTTCGGTTCAGTCTATTTGTATGATTTTATTCTGCGTGATTCTACTTTAAAAAGTTGTTTTATTGTATTGTTTCACACGAGTAAAAACCATGGTATAAACCAACGATTTCCATTAAAACAAACTAGGAATTTAAGGCGCATAACAGGATTTTTATAATTAACTACAAAAAACCCCCCCACAATATTGATACTTAAATTTGACTGAAATCAAGACAAAATAAAAATTACAAATTATTTCAAGTAGTTGACAATAAAACAAATGGAATTAAAACAAAAATAAAATCAAAATAAAACCTAGTTCACAATTTTAAATAAACCAGAATAATATTTCTTATTTCAAGTAATTGGCAAGACACTTCTCATTTTAGTGTATTTAACTGCACCTAATCAATAGAATCTATATGAAAAAACATTCAAATTACAAAAACAAAAAAAAGTTAACTAAAATTAAAATGAAAACTATAAAAAAGAACTTGCTCAAAATATACAAAAAAAATATAATATCTCTTATTTCAAGTACAATTCAAAATATTAAACGCAAAATATAATTAAACAAACTGATAGGAAAGAATATAAAAACAATTCAATATGACGAATATGGGGCATCACGGTGGCGCAGTAGATAGCACGATCGCCTCACATCAAGAAGGTAGCTGGTTTGAGCCTTGGCTGGGTCAGTTGGCATTTCTGTGTGGAGTTTGCATGTTCTCCCTGTGTTCGTGTGGGTTTCCTCTGGGTGCTCTGGTTCATATCAAGTCATTACATAATGTCTTTGTTAATAATTTAAAAAAATGTTCATAGACCCTGGATTGAAAATCCTGCTATTATTTGCAAGCCAGCACACACAATTTGACACTGAAATGGTAAAATTAAAAATTTATTAAAACTAATTTGACAAACTGACATAAAACATGGCATAACATTAAGAGGTCGGTCTATAAAATACATATTTCTTCATGACAAATATTCAGTATATTTATTCCTTCTCTGACATACAACAGCCTCTTATATTACACGTTCACAGTTACCCATTTACTACAGTTGAGTGCATGATAACATTGGCCACTGTTGACAGTATCAAGTGAAACTGCGTCACTACTACATTTTCGTATATAAAATAGCGGGTTGGACGCTTTATACTGAGAAAAATCAAAAATCAAAACTTTGGGAAATATAGCACTTCCGGTAACAAGTTTTCCTAGTTTGCAGCATTTTCTTCGTATTAAGAGGTACATCAGATATTACACATCACCAAGACTAAACCTGCAATTAGAAAATATTAACTAAAATTACATACAATTTACAATAGCATCGTAAGGAATGCTATATTAATCATCATACAATACTAAAGGATGCAGAGTGTGCATTAATTCTTTAGTGTAGTTTAACTTCCTTTCTATGTAAACAACACAAATTACATACAATTACAAGCCTCCTTTTAGGAGAAGAGTACAGAAGCACCTCATTAAAGGGATGGTTCACCCAAAAATGATAATTGACATTTTATCATCCTCCATCCTAAACCTGATTGAATTTCTTTCTTCTGTTGAACACAAAAGAAGATCATTTGAAGAATGTTGGGGGAAAAAGCTTTCAAAGCACGTGTTGTTCCTACTAATGGCTGCCAACACTTTTCAGAATTTTTCTTCTATGTTGAACAGAAAAAAAGAAATTTATAAATGTTTCGAACTAGTGAGTATTCAATGGTGTTAATTTTAAGGTGAATTATCCCCAAAGGCACTTGAACTGAATAAATTCATTTCTTTATATTTTAAACAGTAGTTAGGTAAAGGCACCTCATAAAGGCACCTAATGACTGAATTATTGATTGGCAAAATCAAAATGATACTACATCTGTCTTATTCTGAAGTAGGAATTGTCATAATAATAGCGCTGGATTCACTTTCGCACAAACCAGCTGTAAATCTGTAAAAGCACTTGTGATTCATTGACTCATAAACTGTAACCGTTGATCTGCAAGTTTCCAAATGAATCATTTCAGATTCATTTGGAGTGTTTTTTCTCTCTAAATAACACAGAGAATCTGCAGTGGTGAGGCTGGAGTTTGCAGGATAAGTGTGTGTTATGGTGAATCAGGGCTGGTTGTACCAGTGCATGGAGCGCTGAAGGGCTCTCTCCCAGCTCTGCAGCACTCCTCTGTACAGGCCTCCCTTCTCCCCTTCTGATTTACTCCGTCTGGGAAGGAAATGTTGGTCAGTTGACAAAAGCTTCTTCAGCTCTTCTGGGTTCCTCCAGTAGCCTAGAAGACAATTCAGAATAAAGTGTGCAGATTAAGTCAATATACCTGACAAACATCTGAATAAGCTAGTTTTTTTTTGTACAGTAAAAAAATAATAATGTGTTAGAGCTGCACAGTTAATCACTAAAATAGTTTGCAATCTTGATTTATACACCCTTGTGATCTTAATTCTAAAGGATCAGGAATTTGGATGTTTATTAGAGGTGGGAAATATATTGATACAGCAATGTAGCGCTATATTTTGCATGGCAATACTATATCAATGCACAGACGCCCATACTGATATCGGCAATATTTAAATACACTATTTGGTTGAATATTAAAATCATTTTCTTAACAGTCCACTAGATGGTGGTGTAATAAATGAAAAAAGGGTCACTTTATTTTTATTTTAAATGTACAATTCACGCTATTAACAAAGCATTAGCTATTGGCTTAATAAACTACAAATTTACTGCTGCTTAATTAGTAAGGTAGTAGTTGGGTTTAGGTATCGGGTCGGATTAGGGATGTTGAATAAGATCATACTTTATAAGTGCTAATAAACAGTTAATATCTTTATGATAGGCAGGTAATAGGGTCAATTGCTGCATTAAAGTGTTACCAAATAAGGTAATAAATTGCAATATCTCGCAGAATATCACAATATGTTTAAAATCGCAATACTATTGAATCATGGCAAGTATCACAATAATATCATATCACGGAGAGAGACTGTGGTGATTCCCACCCCTAATGTTT
>CAIGQV010018257.1:1208920-1222771 GCA_903798115.1 Danio jaintianensis | reverse complement strand
TTTCAGATACAAGCAATGCTGTCTATGTTAGCTAATAGTGATTAAACAAAAATGAACTTAAAGTCGATGAAAGTTGCTTTTTTGAAAGCAACTTGACCCTTCAAAAAAAGGGTGCCAAAATGTGCCAATATGTGGCGACAAGCAACCATTCAAAAAAATGGTCAGTCAATGGTCAAAAATTTGCTCAGATTCATCCAGAAATGCATGATTAACTGTTAATGGTGCCTTATAAAGAAAATATGGGTGTACCTTGGCATAGTCGAATAAGAGTTCAGTACATGGAAATGGCCATACTGTGAGCCTCAAAGACTATGGTTTCCTTATTCTAATGTAAATTACGTGAGTGTAAAACCCTGGTCAAAAGCAGGCCAATCAGAACACATTACAGACTATTGCATTGCTTACGGGTCACGCCCTCAGGATTTGCATGTACTTTAGGTCACGTTCTACGTAATCTGGACCAGACAAGCAGCCGGACAAGCATCAGGAGATCAGCAGCCAAAACAAAGAATGATATGTTGCACATGGGATCCTTCATATTAATGCCACAGGCTGCATTTTGAGATGACAATTTTCCTCCCTTATTTTTAAGTTTATATTAAACTTTCCATGTATGTAGGACTCTTATTTTGAAAATGCTAGATGCCACAGCCAGCAGTTTGTTTTTTAATGCGTTACTGAGCAACGTCTCTTTACAGCTCATCAGAATGCAAAATGCAGGATATACAGATTATACATTTATTCAGAGGCATACGGAATGTTTATTAGTATCTTTTGATAATTTATCCTGTTTATTGGGAAATTTGCCGGATATGTTTGTGATTTGAGGTAACAAACACATGTAGACTGCTGAGTATTGTGTTTAATGCATATTTGATCTGAGTTGTATATGATAAAATTTGATAATTAATTGCTTATATTAACTCTGCTTTGGTGCTTTACAGATATTGCACAATGTTGAGATAACAAATCTTCTCTGGAGCTTCCTCTGAAGGCTAATGGCTAAGGAAAGCAAGTAAGATAAGAGATAAGATACAAGCAGCACAAACATATAAAACCTAACTCAAGTAAATAATTGTTGATTTTTGAAAATGTAAAATATGTATATGTATGAATGATCCCAACATTTACCCCAATTTTTATGTTCAGCTATGATGTCATCTGCTTTATAAATTTTTTTTGTTACTGTCCACTGACATGATTTTAAATAGGGATGCAAATTTTTGGCCAAAACCAAAAATGAGGAAACCAAGGACGAAAACCGAAACACCAAAATAAATTATGCCAATTATTAGTACCATTGCATTTATGGCTATAACAACTGTGTACTAACTTTACTAAAATCAAGGCATTGCAATTGCATAAATTAATAATAAAGTTTCAAAGAATAAATCAATTACAAATTATGACCACATATATTTAGCACATTGCAACAATGGGTTATCACTTCTGGGAATGGGGACGTCAGACAGATAACATCTAGCTGTTAAGTGGTTGAACTTGTCGTCTGACTGACATTTGAGAAAGAATAGAGAGTGTATTTAAATAGGGCCAGTGCATAAACATTTGTCAAATTTGCAGAAATATGGCTACAATCTGATAGTCACACATATAGTAGTCAGAACAGAATAGCCTACCTATCATTATTTGAGGCACTTTCTTGCAGGATGTCACAGCACATATCAGAAATCTAGTAAAGAGAGACAAGTCTTTTTTTCTGCGCTTTGATCTCCCTCTCCGTCTAGTACCCACGGGTTCTCTGCATCCACTGCAGTCTCGATCATAACACGTGCACACTGCTTTATTTTCGCATTCAAGTAATGATCTTTATAATGCAGATCAAGTACAGTCGCGATGAAGTGCAGAGGATCAAAGTAGATGGAATAGACACACAGCAGACATGCTGCTTCAGACAACACGTGCAGGCCACAATTTCTGTTTGCGTCATCACAACATACTGTTTCGGCCGTGTTGTTTCGGTGATAAAATTATTTCAGCTGAGAACCAAAAATGGACTTTTGGGCCATTTTCGGCCGAAAATTTTTGGTGGCCGAATATTCGGTGCATCCCTAGTTTTAAAGCTTGATTAAAATGTATTCTTGGTTGCCTTTTTTGTTTTTTGGTCTCTAAATGCCTAAAATACACATCAGGAAAATTATAATTTTCCACAAACCTTTATAAAGGCATGTTGAAGTTTGACTACAACTGTTTTTTTAAAGGGATAGCTCACCCAAAAATGAAAATTCTGCCATCATTTACTCATACTCCACTTGTTCCAAATCTGTTTCTAAGCTTCTTTCTTCTGTTGAACACAAAGAAAGATTTACTGAAGAATGTTAAAAAAAAACAGCCATTGACTTCCACAGAATTCTGATGTTCCAGATGTCTTTTTTTCCAACATTCTTCAGAGTATCATGCTTTGTGCTCAACAGAAGAAATTCACAGGTTTAAAACAGCTTGAGTATGAGTAAATGAAAAAGACATTTTTGTGTTAACTATAGCTTTTTAAAGCAAAGTTTTGATTATGCTAATTTGGAGATCTTATAAATGTGTGTATGAAATGAAAGATTGAGCTCTTTACGGTTAATCCGACCCATGGATTAAGTCTCGATTGGAGTCAGTTATTTCTTGCAAACGTTCCTTACCTGTTCCTAGTCCTGCAACAAAAGCAGCTCCAAGGCAAGACATGTCGAAATGGCTTGGTCGTGCGATTTTGCGTCCCAACAGATCAGCCGTCAGTTGCATGATGAAGTCATTGGTGCAGACGCCTCCATCTGCCCTATAAATGTGTAGAAATACACTACAGTTCATAGAGGCAGGATCAGACTGTGCTGAAAGACACAGATAAACAGGAAGTGAGCCTCACCTGATTTTAGTGATGGGGATACGGGTTTCCCGAAGCATGACATCAAAGAGCTGCTTGTTCCTGGAAATCACAATCAGTTTTGTTTTTTGACAGTTAGTACATGATATAAGCATTACAAGAACTACACAAGGAAAATATGACTAGACATGCATGTACTGTATTAAATTGTGGTTGCTACTGTTAAGTAGCTAATGGGAATTTGTGACCGTTTTGTGTTCTGGCAAATTCTTCCAAATTCACCAGCATCTCTTTGGCACATTTTTGTGTTTTAATTTTTTATTCAATTTAAAACATACAGGTTCTGATTAAAAGTATACATTTAAAATACATGTAAAAAACCTAATGTTATAAAAACAATGTTAATTTGCTAAATTAGTTGAAATAAGTAAAATAAAAACTTTTATCTTGTTTTAGCTAGCTGGCAGGGAACATTCCTTATTTTAAAGTACAAAAATAAAACATACATATATATGAAAACATACATATATATTAAAACTTTAATAACAGGGTATATGCAGGAATCCTAAAGGTTATTTCAATACCTTTTTAAGACTTTTTAAAGACCTTCTCAGAATATTTTAGGACCTCATAGCCACATCAAGTTCTAATCAGTATCAAAGCTTTAACTTAATAAACAGTTTGTAATAAACAGTTAGTTGCTGTCGTAGCTGTTTTGACAAGCTTTTGACAGCTGTTGTGTTGGGTAGTGGTGTGGCTGGTGGTACATAATAACTGGCGATGGACGGCTGCAGCTGTTCTCGGCAGCCAACAGAATTTCCAAAACCAAAATACAGAGAGCCACTTGCGTCTATCTGCCGCAAAAATATTAAAAACGTTCAGAACATCATGTGATGTCTGCAGAAGTCGTTTTGCAGAAGTCGTTTTCCACAGTCCCGCTTGTTGCCAAGGTAGGTGATACATAGACGTACAGACACAAATGAACGTAATGAAAACTGAAGTTTGTTGTACAGTTGGCGGTTCACTTCAATTATTTGGTACAATTGCATTCATATCAGAAGTGAACTGTACCAGAGTTCACACGAACCGTACCCCAGACCACCTCTTTCAGCCGGACTCGGTACGGTTCACGGGTGCGCACCAGAGTTCAGAAGACATCTTTCAAACTAGCTAAACGTACTGTACTCTGACGTCAAACAAACCCAGGTGCGGACCAAAAGTGCTAGTGTGAAAGCACCCTAAGAATATAAAAAATTCTATGCCATTTTGTCTGCATAAAATAAAAAATTCCTATAAAATTAAAATGTACTGTTCATTGATTCGCTACAAAAATTATTTGCTATATTTAGCACGGATATAAAATGTGCTTTTACGCTAATATTGCATGATGCGATCACCTAGATTCTGTGCTAATCTAAACTGATGAAAACGAGGGGAAAAAATGTAATATCCAAGACAACATAAATTGAGGAGAAACTATCCTCAGCTTTTGAGTTCAGTCCTTATTTCTCTGAGGAGGGAAACTTCTGAAGGGCAAGCAAGTTGGAATGGGCCCTTTAATATATGAGGCCTGACTAACTTCCCTAGATTTGTAGAGAATGTCAAGGGATGGTAGTTCAATCAGTCTCATTTCTGTTTTCTGATTGTGCAGTGGAAAAATTAATGTCAGATGAAAAATCGAAAAACTCATTTTTACATTAATGACACTGTGTGAACGAAAAAGCTAAAGTAAAGCATTATCAGGGGTCTTAAAAGGCCACTGGGCTTTCATTAAAAATCTTTAGTGACTTGTTTATCCCTGACAACAGAATTTTCTAAAAAGAAAAAAAAACGAAAGAAAAAAAAAAACAATTGTTCTAATAGTATTTATCGCTTTAATTTTTTTCATTCAGATTTTTTGTTATAGTAAAAAAAAAGTGCTTATTTTATTGGCTTGTGATTTTTAAAGTCAGTATAATTTAAGTTATAGAGTAGATTTAAAAAGTCTTACAAAATTACTTTATATTATTTAATAAAATAATAGTTAATTATTACAAAGAATTTTGAGTTTCGGTTTTTGGCTAAGTGCATCCAATTTTTTTGTTTCATCGCAGAATTTTCATTATGGTGTATGCCTAGTTTGAACTTTTCTGAACTGACTGAACTGTAGTAACAGCTTAGCAAAATTAAAAATGTTTTCCAAATAACATTCCTTGCGGAGAATACATTTTTGGTTTATTAATAAATCTGATAAAATGTTGTTGAAAACGGATCTAAATTCAATAAACAGGACTTTATATACTGTAAATGGCCTATTTCCACTGTCCTGCAGCGACCTGTTTAACCAGGTTCTGATGCTCAAATATTTTCATTTAGATTTTAGTTAATGATTTAAGGAGGTTATCTTGTGTTTTATCAGGAAAGCAAAAATAACAGATGACTTGAAGCAATCTGGTACTATGTATATGAGAACTGACTGATTAATTCAAATAAAAGCACTTGTGCAGTGCTTGAGTGTAGCTGGTCATATAGTAGCATCAGAAATCAACCTTTTTGTATAACTTTATTTTTGTAAAAACTAAAATAGTAAAAAAAAAAAAAAAGTGAATTTCTGATCTTGACAATTTAAACAAATCCTCTTTGATTTACGAGGGATATTTTTTGCTGATACAGATCTAGAAAGCAACTCACCTGAAAGCTATGGACTCCAGAATAGCCCGGACCAGGTGTCTCTTTGTTGTGGAAGGTTTTAAGCCCATAAAAGAAGCACAAGCCTTTGGATCATTCAGAGGAGCCTGTAGCACATAAACATCTTTAAAGAAAATCTAACTTATCCATAGGGGCTTTCGCACCAGAGGAATATTTTCATAGTTCCTATAACTATTGATGCATAAACTGGGAATAATTATATATTAGTTCTAGGAACGGCTTTTAGAAGAACTACACCAGCTCTTACTTCAGAGTAGGACCTAACGCAGCACAATAGGAACTACCTGTGATGAAAATGTATGTTGATTGGCTGAAGGTGAATAAATGCTATTTTAAAACATTAGAAGGCACAAACAAACAGAAAGCTCATAATAACACCATTTACATGTTGACTTTGACTGAAGTATTGTGTTATTATCTCTGACTTTATGATACTGCAATCAGGAATATGACACAGGGGTAAATTTAGTTCCCAATGGACCGCCCTGGTGGTGAGTTCCTATAACTACCCAGTGCGAAAGCTCCTCATGAGCAAAACATACACATCACACACTGTATCCACTTTATTTTGCAATATGAAAGAGAATTATTTGCCTTTTTCCAATTACTTTTAATTCATTAGCCAGTATAGGTAAATAACTAGAGTAATAGCAAACTGCAATAAATGGTAAAACTAATGATATTACAAGCTGGTGAGTTTATTATAATAATAATAATAATAATAATAATAATAATTTGATAATTATTAGTCTACATTATAAAGCATTGGACTGTTTTTGCAGCCATAAGTAGGCCTATACAGATTCTGTGCGCGCAGAAATCCATAGATTTCTGCAGATTTTTAGCCCATCATTGAGTCTATTTATATACTTGTGTAAATGTGTGTAAATTTATATTTATTTAGTTTTTAAGTTAATTTCAGCAATATTATTGACTAATATGAAAATATTCATATTATTTATTAACAATACAGTTTGTAAAGTAATATTTTCTGTCTTTCAGTAGATATATTATATGAGAGACTTGCTTTGTTTACCAATTAAGTTGATCTAAATGGATTAGCATTGTACACATTAAGTAAAAGTTAAAAGGGTATTATTTTTTATTTCATATATTAGGTTTTTAGTTATGTCACTACCAAAATCATTCCGCAGATTTTTTACAAAATTCTCTGCAAAATATAATTAAAAAGAAATAGCAAAAGATGTCTGCAGATTCTGTCTGGCCCTAGATATGATCAATGTATTTAAAATAACTGGAAACACATGACATCAAGTCTTTGCACAATCAAGTTACCAATGCTTTTGTTGAAAATAAGGTGGACAGACAGACACAAACACACCTGTAAGCCACTGAAAGAGGGCACAAAAAACACTCCATCCGAGTCTTCCACACTTGCAGCGATGGCCTCGGTCTCCTTCACATCAGAGAAGAGCTCTGGAAGATCAAAGAAACAAAGAATTTACACTACAGTAATAAAATTACAATAAAAGAACTGGGTCACCAAGTCATAGTCAACCACTGGTTAAAAAAAGCTATCTTGGCTGGATCTATGTAGCAAACCTCTTGGTGTTTTAGCCTCAAATTCTGGTTTGGAAAGAGAATTAAACATTTTACATAGACCGTTTATTACACCAGAGGTTAAGCATAAAATGAATGAGGTCTGTCTGAGCTGTGTGTAAAATGTAAATCTGATATTGGATCTTTCTATCATTGTATGTGGAGTTGTCCTCTTATACAGCAGTTCTGGGACTTGACTAGACTGTAGCTCATTCCACCTTTAAATGTACACTTTGATTGAAAGCAAGGACTTGCTTACTGGGTCTCAATGACGATATACCTTATAACTGTCAGACCTTCTACATACTTTGGTTTACTTTGCTCAGAAATGTTTCCTTGTAAAGTGGATTAATGAAGAACCCCCTAGTTTAAATCAATGGCTGTTGTTTGCAGTCTGTAGCATTGTCCCACTTGAGGCTATCTCCACAGCTTTGAAGAACAAACCTTTTCTATTTTATCTGACCTTTTTGCACTAAAAACGTTCAATAAAAATATATTTGAAAACAACAACACCTTAACAGAGATGACTGTGTAGTGTAGGGCTGCATGATATTGGAAAAATCTGACATTGCGATATTTTATCTTTTGCAATATATTATGCAATATGAATACAATCTTGGCAGATGACTTGAATAGCTCTTAACTTTGATTAGAATAATCTTTTACAGCAGTGAATCAAAGAAATTGCAAGCATAAATAAGATAGAGCAAAGATAAAAGTGAAATAAGTAGTCAGATATTCAGGTACAGTATTACGATACGATATTATCATGATATTTTGCCCCCAATAATGATAGATCACGATATCAGCGATATATCCCACGAAAACCATCAACAATATATAAAGATATTTGTAAATGAACTATGGAAAAATGCATCAAAAAGTTAAAGAAACGAATATTTTGTAGAATTGCAACATTGATATGTGTTCAATCCGCCATTACAAGAAGCGCCACCTCATGTACTGCCGCCTAAGTAATAAACGATAGCACTGAAAGGGTGATGAATTAATTCAGATCATTTGTACCTTTAAATAAATATCGATACTTGGGTACATCGATAATGTATCGGGGGTGGAATTATCACAATAAATCAGCATATCGATATTTTGTCCTGCCCCTATTATTGAATAATCAAATGTAATGTAAGATGTAAAATAACACCATGCATTCTTCATTGTTGATTAACTATAATAGTCCCAAACTTCACATTGCAGATGCTGCGATGTGACTATTGTGAATGCACACATTGCAATATCAATGCTGAAACGATAGTGTGCAGCCATAGTAGCATGCATCTACTATTTGTAAAAACATAGCAAAATAAGAAATTAAAGCTACAAGCATGGATGAGTTTCCCTTTTGCAGGTATGTATCGTGATTTTTGTACATGTACATGAAACAGCTCAAGGGGCACTTTGTTGAAAGTTTATAGGTGGCACTATCGAGCAATTTTTCTACACAGAGTTCTGAAACCCATATATTATGTAAATTATCACTACTTCTGGGATGTATGCAAAGTTTCGTAAACTTGAGAGCACGTTTAGACCATCAAAATGTGATGGACAAAACCTAGGAAGAAATAATAATAATAATAATAATAATAATAATAACAACAATAACAAACAGCAATTCCAAGAGGCTCCTCACACAACTGGTGCTCGGCCACTAATAAATGAACATTAGTTATCCTCCTCACCTAGATCCTGTGCCCATTTAATGGCAGCACCTGTTCCCGCAGCATTACCTTCAGCCAGATACACAACATCAGCACCGATCTTCCAGCCCACCAGTGGATAAAGGCCTATTCAGAAAACAGACCACATGAAAAAGAGTGAAATACAGAGTAACCAAACTTCTCCTGTCACACTGATTTATTATGACTAAGTGATTGAACTGCACTGAGACCTTGTCATGTTTTTTTAAGTGATAGACTCCATTGTTCAAAAGTCTACGGTCACCAAGGTTTTTTTAAAGGGTTTTGAAAAGTTTGGTTAACATTTTATTAGAAGGGTTGTTCATAAAACTGTCATGAAGCCCTTATAATCATGACATGACATGAATGTGAATGAAATTTTATGCATGCTAATAACAACTCTAGTCATTAAGTGTCAATGACTCAGTTATGTTATTTTAAATGCAAAGATAACATTGTTTGCTTTGACAACTTGACATAAACAAATACATCACAACCTGTTTTGTCTTTGTCATGACAACTTGACCTTACCAAGACATAACTTGTCATAAATCTGTCATAAACATGACAGTCATGAGGCCATTATAATTGTGTCATGAATATCATTTTGATGACTTTTTCAGTGGAACAAATTGTATTTGTCATTAGAATGTCTCATCAAAGTGTCATTACTCAGATCCTTAAAATTTGTGTCATGTTATGATTATAAAGGTTTCATGACAGTCTTATGAACACCCCCTTTAAGTAAAGTGTTACCCAAGTTTCTTATGCTCACAAAGACTGCATTTATCAAAAATACAGCAAAAACATTAATGCTGTAAAATATTATTACAATTTACAATATCAGTTTTATATTTCCATTTTATTTGTGACTTGTTCCTGTGATGGCGAAGCTGAATTTTTAGCAATCTTTACCCCAGTCTACAGTGTAATTTATTATCAATGTTCAAATTATCAAGATCATACTTTGAGTCCTAATAAACAGCTTTAATAATAAGCAGCTAACAAGTCAGAGGAAATTGGTACCCATAAAATATTTGAAAGATAAATCTTTATTATTTTAAAGGTTTTTATTCTCAATTATTCCTATTCTCACTTACAATTTATGAATCTTATGAATAACAGCAATATCAATAAATACAATATTTATATATAGGTTGTAACTAGTCATTTTTTTATGCTAAAGTCAGGGTTCATACACATTTTTACTACTAAAATTCCATGACTTTTTCAACATTTTTCCAGAACTTTTAAGTACATTTTCATGACGTAATGTTTCATGTAATGTTTACATATACATAGTAAATAATAAGAAAAACAATGACGTTCAAATTTATTACAGCTTATTATAGAACACGCAACAATCTATTTTGTTTAAATTTGTTTTTATATCTATGTAAAATTGATTTTGATAATGCTTACACAGCACTAACAATGTGAGAGCAAGTTTTTGGCCAAGAACAGAAAAGAAGTAAAGACAACTAACCTATATTCAAGTTAGGGCTGCACAATATATCGTTTCAGCATCGATATCGCAATGTGTGCATCCACAATAGTCACATCGCAGGATATGCAATGTTGGGATTATAGTTTAAGTTTATCATCTGCATGCATTTTTAAAGAGATAGTTCACCCAAAAATTACTTGCCATTTTCATTACACCCTTCCCTTGTTTCAAACATTTATGAGTTTTTTTTTTTTTTTAAATGAACACAAAAAGAATATAATTTAATAACTCGTATAGTATTGAAACAGTGAAGTGTGAGTAAATAGTGAGTACATTTTAATCTTTGAGTAAACTGTCCCTTTAAGGCCTGTGACTGTGTGAACATTTAAATATTTCAAATTTTAAAACATTCGGCCACAAGAATGTTTTTGTAACTTTAATAAAGATTAAATAATATACAATGAAGACTATGCAGTGTTGATTATTCAATATAGTGAATACCTGAAAACTATAATTCACTTTTGTCTTTACTATATTTTATTTGTCTATGCTTGTAATTTATTTGTTATACATTATTCGAGAGTCACTCCCCTACAAAATCCCCCCAATCAATCCAAATAAACCTGCTAAATCATTGCAATATTTATCACAGAAATACAAAACATCGTAATGTCAGATTTTCCAATATCGCACAGCCCTAATTCAAGTATACAGATATTTGTTAAACTAATTTCCATGACTTCTCCAAAACTTTGTGGGTTTTTCTGTTTTTCCAAAACTTTTCCAGGCCTGGAAAATGCCATGTAAAAATTCCATGACTTTTCCAGGTTTTCCATGACAGTATGAACCCTGTAAAGTAAGTCAGAAATGCATCATTTGTCTTTTTTTAATATTCATGCTGACTGTTAAATCTGTTGTGCATGTGTAAATCTGTGCAGATCTCCCAAACTTCACCAGGAAAAACATAGCCGTTTACATGTAGTAATATGAAAGATTTAAATATTTTATCAATATTAAATAACTTAAATATTAGTTAAATATTACAGTTAAATATAACTGATCAAATAAAAAATAAAACAAATCATACCAAAAACCATCAAAGGAAAAAATATTATTCTTAAAAGTGTTCTTAAAAAAGCTATAAAGTTCAAAGCTGTTGTTTTCACTGTTAACAATACAAGTAAAACAATCAATAAAAATTGGTTCTACACATTGGCTATTAAGCTCATAAATATGCCAATTATACGTATTGGTTTAGGTTTTAAAAGTCTACATTGATTGATTTCTAATAATTATTTTCCCTTTAAAGGCTTAGGTTTACTAAAAGCCGTTTGCTTCAAATGGGGTCCAAAATAAACAAAATAGAATGAAAAATTAAAAAGAGAGAAATCAGGTAATGTCAGTAAGTGACAGTCTAAGTGTCTGCGGTAGGGAAATTAAATACTATTCATATTTCTCATACTATTCATATTTCTCATACTCGACACCAAACGCATGTTTACGCATATTTTGCGTACTGACATTGTAAGTCACTTTGGAATAAGAGTCGCAAGACTAACAACATATGTGGTTTACGTTTCGGGAAATAAGGCAGTTCTACAGTTTAACATTGTTGGCAAGCTCAAGAAAAAACAACATTGTAATGTCATACCGGCTACAGACGTGTGCGGTTTACTTCCTGTATTAATGTCCATGAAGGTCCCTGTGCCCATGGTGATCTTCACATCACCTGTGTCGAAACAGCACTCTCCAAACATGGCCGCTTGTTGGTCCGCCATCTGCGACAAAGATTAGACCTTTTGTTGCAGCAGCAAACACAGTTATCTGGTATTTAAACTCATATTTCAGAAGTGAAGGTGAATATGAATTATTGGAACTGGAATAACGGGAATGTGTAAAAATGTTTTTCATTTAAATATTCAGTGTAAATATACAAACCTAAATTATACTGATAAAGAAATGTTGACCCAACATTTACCCTTTATAGGGCACTCACATTCTGGAGTTTTACTGGGGTTATTTAAAACATTTCAACTTTTATAATTTAAAAAATATATATTGTAATTAATGTCAATGAATTTGCATATATGGTTCTTCACATGTAGTGTTAATGCTTGTGTTTCTACAGAAATCAATGTGATGTATTTCCAGATAAGAATAGATTTGCAAATATAATACTACTAAATATGGAAGAAATCAAATGAGACATGACAATAGTTATACTCACAACAGACATGATTGGGATGGGCACTCCAAAGATGGATGGATCACACAAGCCGAATTTATGACTAAATACAAAAAAAGGAGCGTTTTAATTGTGTTGCCAAACTGGAAGTATTCTGCAATCATTAGATCAGTTGAGGGTGCAGTTGTACCTGGTGTTCTGCACTTTGGGGAGGATGGAGAGGGGTATAGAGAGGAGTGAGCAAAGAAATCCACTCCAGCACATCTGATGGTCACACAAACAAACACACAACACATACACATCACAAACTATGAGCACACACAGCTTTCTATGAACAAGTACCAGGTACAGAAACTAGAAACACAAATGCAACTAAACTAAACATGAGTAAAATCTGATAACAAGATGTCACATTTGCTTGACAAGCCAGGTCTGAAAGTTTAAAATAATTTTTTAAAGCAGGAATTTAGTAGGTTTTTCTCAGAGAAGCTATAGAAAGTCAATAAAATGTGACTAAACATGTTGCTAGCATGGTTCAATGGTTAGCACATTGCTAGACTGAATTAGCAGGGTTAACATGTTGCTAGCCTGAAATAGTATGCAGTTAACACGTTTTAACAATATGCTAACATGTCTCAACTTGTATAGATTTTTCTTTTTTCATTACTTGGCATGTAATACTTTCTAATTATAAATATTTCTAGCATGGCTAGAACATTTCTAGTCTGTTTAACATGTTACTAACAATGCTTCTTACATATTATTAACACATGGTTAGTAAAGCTGTGGTGAATAATCTTTTCAGAAATCAATGCATCAGTTCAGTGATTTTGAAAATGCATCGTTATTCTCTCTTTAATCAATCCTGAAATTAGTTTTTCACAACGGGTGGCATTCTAGGATGGATTTTAGCCATACGGTCAAATGATCATGAGGTTTGCGTTTTCAGTTGAATCAAGTAAGTTACCTTTTATGTCATCGGATTAATGTAAACACAGCTCAATATGAACACTCTTATAATTCCGTTTAACTTTTGCTAACTTTATTTAGGTTTAAGTGGTATTTGTAAGGAAATGGATGCAAGCAGAGTTTGTAAATGTTTGTAAAGCCTACAGCCTAATTTTTGTCAAAAACTACAGTAAGTTCAGAATCGATTGAAAAGAGAATAGCAATGCATTTTGAAAATCTCAGAAGTGATGAAGAATTGACTTCTTGAATGATTTTGCTGCATCTTTAAGGGCTAGCATATTGCATGGTATTAATTAGCATGGTAAACAATGCTGCTATTACATTATAACATATTCCATAAACCTATCTAAAAATCTTCAAAACATTGTTGGGAACGTTTACTATGTTGCTATGGTTTACCATGCTGTTAGCATGTCCTAGGTTAGTTGCTAAGCTGTGATAGATAGATAGATAGATAGATAGATAGATAGATAGATAGATAGAT
>CAIGQV010018257.1:1189695-1208910 GCA_903798115.1 Danio jaintianensis | reverse complement strand
AGATAGATAGATAGATAGATAGATAGATAGATAGATAGATAGATAGAATGCTACAGGAAGGACTGGGTGGATGTAAGTTAAATGTTCTGCAAGGGTTAATGTTTGAAAGCTTTCACAACCTCAATGAGAGTTTATGGGATTTTCATGGCTTATTGTTCGGAACAGACTTTGGAAAAGATCAGTTTTAAAAAATACAGCAAACAGGGCCAGAACAGTGTGAAGAGGAATCTAAAAGGAAATACTTGTTAAAATATAGTCTAAGGAAGAGAAATGAACAAAAACAGTGCAAAAACTAAATCTCTCTTTTGCCATGCACTCTTTGTTTTCTGCATTCCTCCTCCAACATGTTAAGTGCAAAATATTAGGCCTGATAAGGGTTTAGACTTGCTTTTTTGGGCATTAACAAATGGAGCAAACACCAGGAAACTGACTACCACAAACATCAATTACAATCACATTGTGTAATTCATTTAAATGCTCTCCTCCCATTCATTTGAAAGTGAAACTTCAATAAATGAATATGCAATAAGGTCGCCATAAAAAAAAAAAAAAAAATCACAACTTTTCAGAATTAATATCTCACTGCATATCTTTAGTAAATGCAGAATTGTTTTAAGTCAAAAAAACTTTTTGGAAAAAAATGACGTCTTTGAACCAAAAATGCATCTGAAAAAAAACAAAACATTGCATTTCCAGGGCTTGTATTATTAGGTCGTGAAATGTAACAGTTGTTTATTTACGCTGTGAATTTCAATTCAAAACATTTCACACATTTTCCATAATTATAAATTCAATAATTTATAGAAAATAAAATTTACTGAAAATTGCCAGTCAACAAATATAGTTTTGTTGACAATATAAACATGTCATTATTTTTCTTCCATAGAGTTTGCACTAGGGTAAGCTGCTAGTAAATCAGTCAAGTACTGAAAAAAGATACCGTACATTAAAAAATAAATAAATAAATAAATAAATAAAATAAATAAAACACACAAACA
The DNA here is from genome assembly GCA_903798115.1 of Danio jaintianensis. Taxonomy (NCBI): domain Eukaryota; kingdom Metazoa; phylum Chordata; class Actinopteri; order Cypriniformes; family Danionidae; genus Danio; species Danio jaintianensis. The sequence continues at coordinate 1,207,912 of CAIGQV010018257.1, read as the reverse complement.
CAGATACACTTGGGAGACCTAATTGAAAGAATTATTCTCCCAAAAATGATAGGCTGATGAAGGGATGTTGACCCGACCTTTACCCTTAATATGAGTGTTACTCATTGAAATACTCATTCTGGAAACTTTTGAACTTTCATGACTTTTTTAATTTTTTTACTGAAATTAATGTCAATGAAGTTACCGTATATGGTTCTTCGTCCAATAAAGGATTAATGCTCATGTTTCCTAAGAAACAATGTGACGCGTTTCCAAATAAGAATAGATTTACGAGTGAAATGCTACTAAACACAAAAGAAACATGCAAAACATAACCTTCTTTTGTGTTCCATGATAAAAAGTAAGTCTATACAGATTTGAAAAGGATGAGGGAAAACAAGATGGTCCATTTTTGGTTGAACTATCCCTTTAACCGTCTATTTGTTTATCTCTCAGGCACGTTTGTTTGATTGTACTTCGGTCCACGATCCAAAGGTAATGATCAGATAACAGCACAAACAATTGAAAACAATTTAAAACAGTTAAACAAATTGAACATGAATTTCTGACCTGATAGGAATCAAATATTGCTGTTGCACTGGCATTAGAGTAATCTGTGGCATGAACCAGCCCTGCAAAAAAACAACAACAACAACAAAACATAAAATGTAAAAGACAAACTCAAGAATATGTTTTTTTTTCTTTAATAAGTCTTGCTAGTAGTCAAATAACCTTTATGTCTACAGCACTATACAATACAGATTGTAAAAAGCAGCTTTACAGAGATAAATATGCAAAATAGTAAAATCAGATACAAAAAACCATGTGTTTTTTCAACGTGAAACAAGTTATACATGATTGAGCAGTTTAACACAAAGACAGTAGTGTTGCTTAGTTCAACATTTTCATTGGCTTGCAAAAGTTATTTATAGCCATTGATGTTTTGTCTTGTGTGTGACAGAATTTCATTCTGACTTGTGCTTCTAAAACAAACACATCATTGTTATCAAACAAGTAAGAAATAAAATTTTATCAAAACTGTCTATTTATACTAAGTGCATATAGTTTACCCTGATGGCAGAGGCTATTTACACTAACTCTGCTCACTGGTGCCTGGTCGGGACAAATTTACAAACAATGCCCATTTGGCAATGTTTGGCACCATTCACAGTTGCGTAGTGAGTAAGGCAAGTGGCGTTAACTCTTGGTGCGATCGACCAGAGTTCAACTCCTCATTCATTCATTCATTCATTTTCCTTTGGCTTAGTTCCTTTATTCATCAGGGGTCACCACAGCGGAATGAACAGCCAACTTATCCAGCATATGTTTTACACAGCGGATACCCTGTATGCTGCAACCCAGTACTGGGAAACATCCATACACACTCATTCACACACATACAATATGGCCAATTTAGTTAATTCAATTCACCTATACCGCATGTCTTTGGACTGTGAGCGAAACCGAAGCACCCGGAGGAAACCCATGCGAACACGGGGAAACCCATGCAAACTCCACACAGAAGTGCCAACTGACCCAGCCGGCACTCGAACCTGCGACCTTCTTGCTGTGAGGCGACAGTGCTAACCACTGAGCCACCATGTCTCTTGTAAATCATGAGAATCATGAGGGCCTATACATTTTTTATGTTGTCGTTTACACTCAATATAGTTCCATAATGTAGCTTTAACACTGGTGGAAATATAAGCCAGTAATTCTACTAATCTCAAGCATAAACAGAGTCCAACAACTACACTTTGCAAAGAATCACTGCTATTTTAAACAGTGTAAATAGATTGTATGGCTATTTGCACTTATTGTAAAACAGGATTTATTGATATTTACACTTAAAGCAGGTTATACGGATACAAATAATATCTTATTTTCAGTTTTTAACAGTTTTCTGTCAATGAAATAAACAGTATTACATTTTGATTAACCACAAAGTTGGTAAATAAAAAAAGTTAATTAAAAAAAGTATATAAAAAAAAAAATTGTCGTCTCGGAATCACCTTAAGTCACTATTCTTTGGAATCTTTTGCCTGCTACCGATCTACATCAACACAAGCAGCGTAACACATTTGCATAATTGGCATCTGCATTTATTCATTTAGAAAATGTTTTTATCCAAAGTGAGGATAAAATAAGAACTTCTGTAAATGTAAAAAATACAGAATATATAAATGTTATGACAAGTCTAAATTGCTTTAAAAATATATGTATACGTATATGTATACATATATATGTATATATAATATATTATATATATATATATATAAATTTTACTGGAGGATACGGAGTGGAGTGCGTGTGTCCTACAGGTGGTTTGACATACAAACACTCTGAAATGGGCATTTCTTTTCAAACACAAAATAGATACAGAAAGACCAATTAAAACAGACTTGGCCAGCTGACCAATCAGGGCAAAGTTGGCTTAAGGAAGGGAGGAGTTCACAGACCTAAATTAGTACCAGTATCAAAATTATTGCAGCTATTTCAATTGGATTCAAATATTAAGTGCATGTTGCAAGAAAAGCACAATGTTTTCTGAGTTTATATGCATTTAAACCCGTTGTGGTGGGGCTCACATATGAAAATACCATAAAACCTGCTCTTTAAAGACATTTATAAGGTTTTAAATGATTTATATTTTAAATTAATGTTGTTCTTTTTAAACTTTACATTCATAAAAGGAATCCTGATATTTCCTTAATATTTAAAAAAAGAAAAAAAAATTCAAAGGGGGTTTAATAATTCTGATTTCAACTGTATATTTATTATTATTAAGTCATACATTATTATTAATTGGTATAATATTACTTAATTACTAATAAACTAATGCAGCCTGGGTGTGCATAAAAGACGTCTTTCAACAACATTTGAAAAACATATTGCAATTTGTGAATTAGTATAGCCTAAAACACTCACAGTGGCTCCAGGCCATACTTATCAGTGACGTGCCAAGTTAGAAATGTGACCAAATTACAGTAAATACTGTAAAAATCACTATTTACATATGACTGCATATGATAATCTACCCATAAACACTGGTGTGTGACATTCACCTTTGTCAAGGCTTGTGGGGAAATTGCTTTCTAAGAATAGTGTCAGTCAGTGATGTAAGATGTCAAATCTGTGATGTGCTTTCATTGCCTATGAAGAGACTCGACCACATCTATCTGCTTTTATTTCAGCAATCTGTCACAAGAGTCCAGACTGGACACTTTGCATTCACTGTTCATTTTGCTTCAAGACAACAGAATCCATCAATTTCTGAGTTTTCCATAATGAGACACCCACCTTTAGTGAGTTTGTACAGCAGCCAGGTGTCTATGGTCCCGAAATAACAGGAGCCATCTTCGACTGCCTGCCGCAACTGAGGAGAGAAGGTTAGGTTATAAATATCTTTCCTAGAGAAGACAAATGCCGAATGCTATATTTTACAGGGTCCCGGTTTACCTGAGGGATGTTGTTCAAAGCCCAGACAAGGCGCAGGGACACATGCTGCGTGGTAAAAACTACCAGACTGGCTGCTAGGAAGCGCTTCTGTCTGCTGAGGAAGTGTAGCATCTTCATCACCCCGTGTACCGTCTGTCAAAACAAACACTTGGAATTTACTGCCAGAGAATGTACATTAGGTTCTGTGAATTAGATTAGAACATTTTACATTACATGCAATAAAGTGATAGTTCTCCCAAATATAAAAATGTATTGTAAATGTAGTGATCTTTAGGCCATCCAAGATGTAGGTGATTTTAGTAGAACATTTGTAGTGGAAGATTAAAAAATTATTTTAAGCTAAACCTTGGGGACTTTTGTGACTCATAAAATGCAAGTCAATGATTAAATGTCAAAATAAATAAAAAATATATATTAAATAAATACAAATGTAATAAAAATGAGAAAAAAAATAATAATAATAATTAATGAATAAATTAATTAATTAATAAAAAAATCATAATAAATAAATAAATAAATAAATAAATAAATAAAATAAATATACAGACATACCCAGGCAAAGCAAAATTATTATAATCTTTTTTAAATATTAATATCTTATTAAGCAAAGCACTTGGCCTGTGCAAGACTCAACACTAATTACAACATTATTACTTATACTTATTACTTATTAGTAATAACATTCTAATTAGTGTTCAGTCTTGCACAGGCCAAGCGCTTTGCTTAATAAGATCTCAATATAATTTTGCATTGCCTGTGTATGTGTGTATATTCATTTAGTTTTTAATTGACTTGCATTTTATGAATCACCAAGCACAATGGTCTAAAAAAAATTATAATAAAAAAGAAATTATAATAAAAATCACTGTCAACTTGGATGGCCTGAGAGTGAACGAATGTTCATTTTTGAGTGAAATATTATTTTAAGATTTTTATTTTATTTTATTTTATTATTATTGCTACAGTTAAAAACATTATAATAATAATAATAATATTTTATTTGTGGATTATAACAAGAGCAATATTTCTTTCCCTTTTTAAACAAATGTTCAAAAGTGTAGCTGTTTTTAATTAACTTCTCATTACAAATCAGATGAAATGCTGTTAAACCTGCCAAAAACACATTGACATCATTGTACAATTTTAAAAAGCAGGAACTACATGTAAAACCTAATTCTTTACTGACGTTTTTTTTAACATAAAGACCTCAAAAGAAGCTGAATGAAAATTAAAATCCATTTTTACTTTGCATTAAAACCTTTTTAAGTATCAGCAAACAACTCATCAAATAATTTTGTTAACTATCAATTTAAAATTTCAAAAAGCTCACAGTATGTCATAAAAACAACTTAAAGAAAAAAATTATGAGCAACGACCCCCAGCACCTTCTGACTTGACCTCTGCCCTCAGTGATACGATCTTGAAAATATTTTCCTTTCCAGTGTTGAAACTTGTTCAAAAGGAACTAGGTGTATATGCTGCTACATAAGGTAGACATGGATGCTGCTTAGAGCAAACTGCAATAACATTTCACACATTCAAATATGTCTTTTACAACATGACAATTTTGATTCGCAATGTGAGAGGAGCTTGAACTGGCCTCACTGTTCTTCTAAAGAGGCAGTTCTGCTGACTCAAACATGAGCACTTTTAGCATGCGTCACAAAGATACTCACAGGCCGAATATCATTCCCTGTCAACACCTTACACTAAAATATCACCAATCAATCTTCAATAAGAAGGAGAGGCTCCTGTTTCACTGCTGTATTGCCGATTCAGCCGACAGGACTTGGAATGAATCGCTCATTCATCGACTTATGCAATGAATGACACCACAAACTGTTACAGCTCACAGCTCAGTTACAATACACACTGTGTTTGCAGTAATAAAGTGCTGTAAACTGGCACTTATTAACTTACAAGCAATTATTTAGCCATTTAGGAGATAAACAGTGTTAATTATATTTACGTTTAAAATACCTACAACAATAAAAATAAATCTTTTTTATTTATTAATTTTAAAATCTTTTTATTTTATATAATTTTTTTTTATTTCAGTAAAAATAGAAACATGGTGAAATGTGACAAAATCTTCGATTTTAATAGATTTTAAATGTTAAATTAAATATTTTGTAATATAAGCATCTATACAGACTAGGCATGGGCCAGTATATGATTCTGACGGTATGATAACCTTGGATATAAATATCACGGTTTCACCAGCGGATTCAAGTGTTGTCAGTCGATTGAATGGACGTTATCAGTGGTTTATCAGCTGATAGATATGGGCCAGTAGGGGTCTACTGCGCCTACTGTTCCTACATGCACATGGTTAATCTGCTGTTCTCGCGTAAATCCAGCAGAGGCCGCTCCGATTGACCTGCCCTCCTCCTTCCCTAAACCCAACGGTCATTATTTTTTCAAAAGCAGCGATTATTTTTCAAAAGGAGCGATTAACCTGCCCTCCTCCTTCCCTAAACCCAACCGTCTGTTTTTAAAAAAGCAATAAAAACAAATAATTAACTTTTTTGTCTTATCTGCTTTCTGAAAACGTTTTTCGGCGGATTCGAACCCAGTCATCGCTGTCAACTCAGCTCCACGTCTCAAGTCTGCTGACGTACACAGTGAGCCACTGGAGAAACTGATAACAATGGAAAATCCATTCATATGAAGGTAAGCGTGTATACCGCCACGCGTGATTTTTTATGAAATTATACTATTTCCCGTTAATTGTATTTTATTAACGCCTACCCCAACCCTAAACCCAACCGTCACAGTAATGTAAAATTTCCCATTAATTATATTTTATTAACGCCTACCCCAATCCCAACCCTAAACCCAACCGTCACAGTAATGTAAAATTTCCCATTAATTGTATTTTATTAACGCCTACCCCAACCCCAACCCTAAACCCAACCGTCACAGTAATGTAAAAACACATCTGGATGTGAACTGTTCTCTATTAGAATAGCTGATTAACCATGTGGATGGATGATTACAACCTTCTGAGCCCACTAGGAGGCCCAGAAGGCCCCTACTGGCCCATATCTATCAGCTGATATCCACTGATAACGCCCATTCAATCGAGTGATAACATTCGAATTGGGTGGTTTCACAGTATTGTGATTACTGCTCTAAAATATGTTCTTTTTAAATGTCTGGGTAAAAAACTAAAACTTTTCCCCCTTTGAACACAATATATATTTTATTTTGAGAAACATTTAAAATATTTTTGGAGCAGTAAACATGTCAGGCTAAATAATTTAAATTAATTATTGACTTCTGCTGTCTTCATTAGTTTCAAAAACACAGATTTTTTTTTTACAATTTAAAATGGCATCTTTGGAGATCTTTTTTTGCTGGAGATACTGTTGTCCTAAAAACAAACAAAAGAAACGTAAAAAAAAAAATCTTACACATACCTTAGGAATGGTATAGCAGAAAAGTTTGACTTTTCCAAACCGCGGTATACCTTCAAAACGATTATCGTCCCATGCCTAATACAGACCAGTCATGCAATTATTTACGATAACATCTATAATAATAAAACAATTTCAATTTTTATTTGTTTAATTTTTTTATTCAGTAAAAATAGAAACATGGTCAAATGTGACATAAAATCGTCATAACATAATATGACATAATATGCTTTAAATGTATTTTTTTTGCATTACTGTTATTCATTTGATGGATTTTTAAGGGATACAAAGGTAAAAAACAAAACAAAAAAAAAACCAGCATATTCCGGAATAGAAATATTTAGTAATATTATACATCTATACAGACCAGGCATGCAATTATTCATGATAAGATCATTTTAAGACTGAAGAAAATTTAGAGCTATAAACAGACTTCGAAACAGGCCATAGAAAGACAGAGAAAGAGAGACTAATCTACTTTAAAATTACATTTTTTTCAGTTAATTCAGACAGGTCTATGAAATAACCTGCACATTCCTGTAATTATCATGACTGCTTTTATACAATATACTGCTGTATGCATGCCTCATTATTGAATTCCTAGAAATCAATCATTTCCACTTCATGTTTACTATATCTTCTTGCATCACGCTGCAGTTACACTAAGCAGACTTCATAGACACAAACCATCAGTCCACTCACATTATGCAAATGAACCCACAGGCAAACAAAGAATCTACACGGTCTCATGATGGGCCCCTGACCCCTGAAGAAGTTAAAGGCCACATGAAGACTAGTGGACCAACAGAGACAACAATACAGAAAGCCAAGTTTGTGTGCGGCTGGCGATGACGCATGATGCCTAGCCAGGCCTCATCCTTATTCCATCAAGTCAAATATAATCAGTCAGTGAATCATTCTTCACTCCAACCAACTGAGAGGATACAGACTTAACTTTACTACCACTGAATGAAGCATCAAGACTTTCATCTGAGACTGCACAGTATATTGCACAACAAAACAGAGCTTTAAAATACGTTTGTAGAGCCTTTGTATCAAGGTGTGGCATTTTTTTAGATGGTTAAACAGACTGTTTACTCATTCCTCTGCTTCATTTTTTGTTTTTATTCGTTCATCACTTTTCCTTTTTCTCTGTTTGCACGCATGTTTGATTTATATGTGTTTGTTCAGATAATAGTCACTGTTTGTTCATCACTTAAGGTAATTAATCCGGAGTGTTTATATTGTGGTATGCGCTTGTAACAAGATCCCTTTATTTTCCTACTATGAATGTCAATGGTTACATAATTCTTCAGAATATCTTTTTTTGTTCAACATAAGAAAAAAAACTGATAAAGGTTTGAAAAGTAAATGGTGAGCAAATAATGACAAAATAAACATTTTTGGGTGAACTATCCCTAAATATCCCCAATAAACTAGTTTCAGAATTCACTTTATTACTCTAATGTTCATTCTCCTACATCAAGTTATTCTATGTGACTCTGGTTTAGTCATAAGTGTCAATATTTGGAAACTGAGATTTATGGATTATCTTTTTATACATTATCTAATTATAATATTTTAATAATTAAGATTTCTATTGATGAAAAGGTTAATTCTTGGCCGACATACAACTATTTGAAAATCTAAAACCTGAAAAAAACACTGAGAAAATAATGTTTAAAATTGTCTCAGCATTTACAATTTCTCAAGTTCTCAGCAATGCATACTAATAATCAGTAGAAACAAATACAGTTTGAAATGCACAAAATGTCTTCATGGAACATGATCTTTACTTAATATTATAATGATTTTTGGCATAAAAATTATTTTTGGCTATACAAAATATACTAAAATTTATGATGAGACTTTTGTTTTAAAGGTCCCTCCAAGTGCTCACATACTGTTTTCACATACTATAGAGTAGGGTAGTATGTGATCCAGATGTAGCTCTAGTTCTCTGTATACTGCATATGAATGTAGCCAATGTATTTTCCCCCTCGGGGCTTGCTGTAGATAGGTACTGCGCATATTTCAAAAAACTAGCTCAGAGTTCAGATCAACAGTTTGATCACAAAAAATAATAATAATTGATTCATTTTTGCTAAAAGTGACAAAGCCAACATTTTGAATACTAAATCCTCTAAATGCAAATTGTCAGCTTTTTGAAGCACACTAGATTAAGACTAACATTGACACTAATGAACACCTAAAAAAAGTTAAACCCTAAACTTGTGAACTGTAATAAAAAGAAAATAACACACACATATGAATTGTGAATGTTGATTTATCAAATCCAGTGACTGGCCCTGATATTTCAACATTTCTAACTTAATTGTTTTTACAATTTTTACTAATTGACTGAACATAAAACAATTAAGTTATCCCACAAAAACCCTCACGAATTGTGTTTATTCAGCTCCAGTGCTTCCCACAGGTTTGAAATATACTTGCGGTGGTAGTCAGATTGAAACACCACTTACCCACATCAAATAATTAGTTAACTATATTCGACAAACAAAACATAATTAAATTTTTAACAATAATTTTATTATGACACTGTTTCTTTTCAATGGGTTAAAGTAAAAAAAAAAAAAAAAAAAAAGACTTGACATAAAAAAGAAATCCACTATTTCTCTTACTTTTATACTATTCAGGAGCTATGTGCACCCACCGACAAAAATCTGCTTCTCTCTCTCTCTCAAGTTCAAGTTCAAAGGAAACCTGAATGCCAAAGCATTTTAGATATGTATATAAAATAGCCTATGTAATATACTGACAGCATCAAATTAATAAAAAAATACAGCAAATGAGAAATAAATGACAGAAAAAGGAATAAAAACAGACAATATCTCTAAAAATTATAATAATTTGGTGTACATATATTTTGCAGCCAGTTTAGACCAGTCATTCGTCCTCTCCGAGTATAAAGTAAAGTTTTTTTTGAGTCGTTTAGATTAAAGAATGAATCATTTTATGTTATTTTATGTAAACTGAGATGTGAACAAACATTTCTTAAGATGACATTATCCACAGTAGCCTGACCTTCATAGTGCAGGAGCCGTTCCAGGATCTCACCAGCTCTGCTGCCCTCAAGTCCTGCCAGGTGATGAATTTATGAAACGGTTTTCCTGTGTTTCTGGAGAGGATCAAATAAAACAAATGTCCTCACTCAGTGCAATGACGTCTCGGTGTAGCAGCGGTCACATGATTTAACACATACTAACCTGTCCCAGGTCATGAATGTTGCCCTCTGGGTCGAGATGCCAAGACTCTCCATTTGACACATCTGTAAGCCTGAGTCTAAATCACAGAGAGAGAAAGAGGGGTCGTCACTAAAATAACCTTTAAACTTATGGACCTATAATTATCATAGTGCTTTGCACCTTTCTGACTCCTGTCCCCATTTTTGTACAAAGCAATGATCAAAGGCCTTCCTGCCTACTATGTTTAGGGCCCTATGATTTCTGTGAAACCCAGTCATAAAAATGGAATTGACTGTATAACCAAGAATGTTAAGAAATTTGGCAAATTTTAGATGAATAGAATCAAAGGTGGTCTGTGCAATGAAATGACATGTGAATATTAAACTACAATATTCAGGTGTCTATATTACACATTGACAAGCTGAAACACTGAAGGTGCAAGCTGCTCCAAGGTGTAAATTAAATTAAATAGGTTGCTCATTACTTTCAGTTCACTAGAAAATAATGACTTTGTATGTAACAGTATTAAACATGCACTATAATCATTCATCCTTTTAATATTTTATATGATACACCCGTTCAAAATTCTACATACAGACGACATTAAATGTGTTGTGCTTTGGGTAACACCATTGAAAACACAAGAGTGAAAACTCATGATACTTAAAAAAAATCCTGAAAACAAAAAAAAAGACTATCACACATTTTTATAATGATTTACAGAAGACACAATATGACTATAATGTCATTTAGAGTAACAATAGTTTACATGCTAAAAATCCTCAAAAGCAAGAATCAGTTGATGACATTTAAGAATCACCCAAAAATGAATTAGCATTTACAAATTTTAGACTTTATCACGGTCCTTCAAAGCACTAGGTTTTAAACATGCTTGTAAAAATAGATTCAGTGCATTAAAATTAAATATGAACATCAAAATTGGAGGCCTTTTACCCAATGAAAGTTTTATACAGTTTGTTATTTTTATATAGTTTGTCCCCAAAATGATTGAAGCATGTAAGCATGTTTTTATTTATTTATTTATTTTTCCAATGTGTGCCACTAGCTGTGCTGTTTTGATATCTGATGACAATCATCCAATCAGAATTGAGTTTGAGACTGTTTATGTCTAAGTTTACAGTAGGCTTTCAATCAGACTTCTGTGTTTCTACATGATTGTTATTCACCTTTCATTTCCCCTAACTTTATAGGAACTTACAGTGAGTTTTATGGGCAGGAATAATGTTCCAGAATCAACAAAACTGTTGACCCAGGAACACATATAACTGCAAAATCAGGACGTGCTGACATGTATACATTTTTATGAGTGTTTCAATGTTTTCTGTTGGCACTGTTTGTGATATTAAAGGGATAGTTCACCCAAAACTGAAAACTATATCATCATTTACTCATCCTTTACTTGTCCCAAACCTGTTTGACTATCTTTCTTCTGTTGACCACAAAAGAAGACATTCTGAAGAAAGCTGAAAACCTGTAACCACTGACTTCCATATTTGCTTTTCCTACTATGGATGTCAATAGTTAACGTTTTCCAACATTTTCAAAACACTATCTTTTGACTTCAACAGAAACTGAAAGTCCTTGACGGAGAGTAAATAGCGAGTCAATTGTAATTTTTGTGTGAACTATCCATTTAAAGGCAGAATAAAGATGTCTGACCTTGAACTGCTCCTTTGACCACAGTGACGAACCCTTCCCACAGTTCATCAGGGTCGATCTCAACCCACCCAGGCTGAGGATACAAAAGGGACACCTGTGGGGCAAACAAGCCGCTGTGAGTAACTTATGAACAGACAGAAAACCTGTCAAACTGCTGTCTGTTTGTTTACCTTAGCGGAGCAAGACCCTCTAATACTGGCGCTCTTGTCGTACACATGGCACCTGATGGAGGTTGTTCCCACGTCGACAGAGAGAATGAAAGTCTCTCGTTTGCTGTAGCCGTTTCTCTGAGTCCCCATGATGATGCAAAGCGCTCATTCAGAAAGCCGCGGACAGGACACTTCAGTCGCCATGGCCGTCAGGGAGAATCCACGCTTCTCAAATCATCCCCTATTCAACTTTGCTCCGTAAACCTTTGAGTTTCATACCTCCAGAGACTTCAACGCCAGACGTCTGGCAGATTTTTAATCCGTTAAGAAATCCGATTAAATGTGTTGTTCATTACTCTGAAAGTGTATTTTATAAGAACGAGCATTAACCGAAAGGCACTCCTAAGTGAGTCCCTCAAACTTTCCCGAACTCGCGCATGTGATCTCGCGCCCTATTTTAAATCCGCAAATGAGATATCTAGTGATCAAACTGAGGCCACAAACATTCGCTTTTCTTTTCTAGCACATGATAGAAGTTAGACGAAACCAGCAGCGGCCGCGTATGACACTGTAAAGACAGCAAATAAATACAGGCGGTCGATTAAGTACAATAGTGCAAATCCATACGTCACATATCAGTCGATAGGTGTGGATAATTCTTAAAGAGACAGCGCGCTTTCGTCAGACTTCTTCAACCCGCTGATGGCATGCGCACTCGCTGCGAAATACCGGACGTATGTTAATATTATAGAATTATGGCACAGATTTTATCCAGCTGAATCGTTATGAAAAACCGTATTAGCACTTAAACAACACACCACATTACTGTCTGCTTTAATATTACAAGTACTTGTTTTTTGTCTATTTTCAATTAAAGGGATAGTTCACCCAAAAATGGAAATTTAGCTACTCACAATTTATTCACCCTCAAGTGGTTCCAAACCTTTATAAGAGTCTCTATTCGGTTGAACACCCAAGAAGATATTTTAAAGAAAGCTAAAAACCTGTAACCATTGACTAGTATAGGGGAAACAAATACGATTATTACTTATTAGATACCAGTAAGAAAAACTTAAAACAGAACTAATAGTTATCTTTGTCACTAGTAACTTTTTATGCGAAAGATATCCTGAACTAAACAGATATTGGTTTTAAAATTTCTATTTCTGCTCAGTATGCTAATAATATGTTGAATATTATTGAGCCTCCAGCATGAGATAAGACAGGAACTGATCAATGTATTCAGTAGGCGTACATTTATGTATTAAATGTTGCTTTAGAGGCATATGTGCAAGCTATAGTCAAGATACAACAATAATAAAAGGCAAATACATAAAACTATTTCAGATTTAAAACACAAACTGCTCCTTTTGTTATGCCCCTAATGAAACTCTTCTTCATATTTTTTGGATTGTTCTTTCATATAGTTTTACAATTTCCTACTTTTGGATTTCTCACAGCTGAATTTTAGGATGTGCTGTTTGTTTGTGTTTTGAGAGAAAACTAAAAGGACGAGAAAATGATGGAGAAAAACATGAATAATGACTTCAGAATCAATCTTTTATCACTACTTGACAGCAATACATCCAAACCATTTCATCCTCCAAGAACTCTAAAGCTTGTAAGACAATAAATGTAATTTATTATAATTGCTATATACTGTATTTAATTATTTATTTTACATCTACTGTATTATATTACAGTGTTTTGCATTTTTATATTCTTTGATGTATTATTACATTTACTTTGTACAATATGATGCCTGTGGTGGGGTGGGGGGGTTTGTCCACTTGATAATTCACATGATGCATTTCCTGTTTTGGTCCAAGTGTTCAACTAGGCATGAAGACTTCAAGTGTGTCTGTATGCCTTTCATTATCCAATGGGACTCACTTATACAAGCTCGATACTTCGCATTTAAAAAAAAAAATGAAATATTCAATATCATTTCATTGTTTCCTATATAGCAGATGGCACAATTAACTGTCGTGCTTTTACACACATACACACACAAATATATACATATGTGTGTGACGTTTACTTGTGAAGGCTTAATTGTCCTTATATACATATATATATATATATATATATATATATATATATACATATATATACCTATATATAGTGAAAATGATATGTTACCACTAATGAGGTCAGTTCACTGGTCCTCACTAATTAATATGCTTAGAAATAATCCAGAACATGTTTTTAATAGTATCTTATGATTGCCACTTGTTTAGGGGTAGGTCATGGACAGTATCATTAACCTGATCTAAAAACAAATGAAGTCTATAATGTCCTCACTAAGATAGGAAAACAAACCCATGTGTGTGTGCGTGTGTAAACATATTAGGCCCAATAAACCTATGATGCTTTGTTTTAGGTTGTAGTTGGCCACACTAAAAAAAAAAAACAATCACTTCTGCTGCTTGTTCAAACTACTTACAATTCTTAATTTTTTTTGGAGACAACTTAATTGTTTTTTTTTGGTTCAATACACTTAAATTTGTAAAAACAATTAAGTTAACTTAACATATTTGTGTTGGGACAATTTTTTACAGTGCACTTGTCTACTAGATGCATTTCCTATATTTGGCACAAGTGTTCGAGCAGACATTAGTATGCAGAACCTTTCATTAAGTATGAACGTTTATAAATACAAAACTAGTAAGTTATTAGCATTTAGACACATATTCCTAGTGTAATTTTAAAGCAATTGCAATTTTCATTTATGAACATACTTTGAAACTGACACGTCTTGAACGTGACCTTCCTTTATAGCAACTTAATTCTTTCTTGAGATTTTCATGGGTTGGCCTTCACATTGAGGTCTTGAATGAACAGTTTTAAGCTAAAAATGAAATTTTGCTTGTGTGAGGAAATAAAACATTTCAAACTTTAAAACTTCTAAAAAATGATTTAGAAACCGTAATTATCACAGGATCCAAGGCTTTATGATAGCAAAATGTTTATTATGATAACAAAAGTGTATTTACAGCACACCGCCTTGTTAGGAAGTGCACTCGTTTTTGTCATTCTGGTCATTAAATAACTGAAAATTTAAAAAGAAAAGGGTTTCGTACGTTCAACATTTTAAAACTTGGACAAACGAGATCTGCTAGGATACAAATAAGCAGAGAAGATGAAAACAAAAGAAAAAAGGGGTGCCGGCATAGTTCCAAAGAGAAATATTAACAATTGTAATTTATCCATCTGTAAAATGGTGCGTATAAAATCCATAGATCTAAATACACAAAGAATTCATTTTAAAACCACAGAACTGAAACATCTCTCCCTGGAAAGAAATGTAGGCTAATACAAAAATAAAATCAATTTGAAATGTTTTACAACCCATAAGAAAAGACCATTCGAGCAACATCTTATTAGAAAGGCAATTGTGTTTAAATTTGCACCCCCTCCCTCCCCACCACATTTAGTCTATTTATATACACACGCACAAATATCCAACAATCCACAGAGATTAGGTTTGCTTAAATCAGTGTGCTTCCCAACATTACGGGCTGGTTTTAACACCTGCTTTAATGCTTACGACAAAATCTTCAGCACAGCACTGCCTCGGCTCAATCTGAACCTCTCAAACTAGACCCGAGAGATCAGTCTGACTGCTTTCCTAGTTACACTGTCCGGGTGATAATGTTTTTTTTAGCCTTCCATGCTGGACTGCACCACTGTGCAATATAAGAAAAAAATAAACAAAACATGAAATATCAGTACAGATGTATTGCAGCAGTTTATGCCACACAGTATTATTTGTGCATAACGTCCAGTCTACAAAACTAATTATTGCACTTTGAATATTAAAATCCAGCATAGAAAGTAACCAGTGAACATGATAAAAGCTTCAAAGTCTGAGATCGGGTCGAAATATGAAAAAGAAAAAAAAAACTGAGGTAAATATAAAACCCTTCTTTTTCCCTTTCATGATTCTATGATCATTTTTGGTGCAGTTGATTAATAAAATTGCTCTCCACCTTTACCTTCCCTCAAAAAAATGGCAACTTAAAAAGGGAATACAAATGTAGTTCACAGCTAGTGATAAATATTTAGTCTCACCAAGCATGATCAAATCATGAAGACTGACAACTGCATCCTTTCTTTTCTTTTGGCTATGAAATATGGGGTTTCATATCGCTCTTCTTTAATACTTAGAAAATGATTTCAGTCCGTCACCTTAGCAGCCTCAAAGTTGACTGCCAGTTTCCGGTGTTTCCTCTTGGATGCGGAGCCGGGTGTGTGAGGATTGGCGTTCTGCTTGGGGGTCTTGGGTGTAGTTGCGGTAGGCTTTTCTGCAGGCTCGTAGGCGCTGATGGATGGTGGGGTTTTGGGAGCTGATGGAGGCACTGCAGGTCCACCCGCAGGGGTCTGAACACTATAGACTGAGCCGCTCGCCACTTGTTTTAACTCTTGGTTCTTGGTTCTGCCTGAAACTCGCTTCTTGGTCACCTAAAGAAAAAGATATATATGAGTGGACAAGGGTTAATGATTCAGTTATTGTGTCCATTATACTGTTTGGTTTCATATGATTTTGAAACACTTTGACACAATTTAAACCTAATGTATTGCTCTGATTTAATGATTTAAAGGTGCAGTATGTAAGTTTGACACCCAGT
This sequence comes from Danio jaintianensis, assembly GCA_903798115.1. Lineage (NCBI taxonomy): Eukaryota > Metazoa > Chordata > Actinopteri > Cypriniformes > Danionidae > Danio > Danio jaintianensis. Next base: position 1,191,389 of record CAIGQV010018257.1, on the reverse strand, counting down.
GGTTGAACTAGGTATTGCACACCTGGTTCAAAACACATGCAAGCCCAGGTTGCCAGATTGACAACATCAACAGAAGTGTGCCTAACTATTGAGCCTAAAGGCTGATTTAAGTCGTGTTCTAAAAAGCAACAGCACGCGTTAGAAGGAATATTTTCCATATTAAAAGGAGTTTTTGTTCTAGCCAACACCTGAAATGGCTTCTATTTCTTTCAGCTGAACAACAGGATAATCTGACAATGTTTACCTCAGGTACACCTCATGTGCTTTATTCAGTATTAAATGCTAATAATATGAGTTTGAATGCCATTTTACATGACATTTATTGCCATACTACTGAAAACAGCAGCATATAGTCTACCTCAGATCTTGAAAATAAAATAAATTATTTGAAATTGAACTTTAGGACTGTGACTCAGTGCAAACCAACATCAGTGATTCAGCATGTACGTTTAATAATGTTAAAGAGGTTAAGTATGTATTAATTAGATTATAAACCTTACCATTGCATTGGAGTGCAGTAAGTGCACTATTATGTGCTTCTGAATGGCTGTGTTTAAATTTCTGTGGTGTTGCATTTGGTGCAAACTGCCTAATTGCTTATCACTGCAAATCTCGTCACGTAGTGTGTTGTTAGGACATGGGGTTACAATGTAACCTGCTCACCTAATGTTTATGTTCGGAATATTTATATTATTTGCTAATTAATAACCACCTCATGTGGAACTCTGAATCTGTGTCTCATTTCGGAGGCTGCTAATGTCCACTGGAGGTCGCATTTCGGTTGAGGACACATACTTTGAGAGCCTTCTTGACTGCATGAATGAAATATGCTGTTTTACATGAAGGCAACCTGGGGTGCTGAAATATAATTGGCTAAACTGGCAGTGGGCGGGTTAAAAGAACCAAAACAAAGACAGATGTTTCGGCACGTAACGCACATTTTTAAAGCAGAATATCTGACTATAGCATTTTTGTTTTTCAGATAAACAAGAATGTTCACTTAGCATGTTTCTTAAATATCTGCAAACATATTATGGTATTTTTATGCTTTAGAAGAGTCAAAAATGTACATACAGCACCTTTAAAGGGATAGTTCACCAAAAATAAAACAAGTTATTCACTATTTACTCAACCTCAAATGATTTCTAACCTTTATAATTTTCTTTTTTTAATGTTAAAAAACAAAAGAAGATATTCTGAAGAGTGCTGGAAACCAGTAGCCATTGACATCCATAGTCGGGGACAAAAACCTATTGAAGCCAATGATTACGATTTTCCAACCTTCTTTTAAATACCTTGTTTTTAAGGTTTGAAACAAGTGAGCTTTGATGCACTTGTGCTAAACCACTCTCACTGGCAGTGCTGTAAAAACAAAACGCTATTGGTGTTATTTTAAAGGGGAGGAGCTATTATATGTCCCACTCTCTCTTCGTGCTTCAGTTTGATTACATCAAGCATAGAATAAAAATGCACATTTCAAAGCCCTTCATGGGACCTTCAAGATTTCACATTCTAACAAAATGTGTTTTCCATGCCAACTGTAAACAGCTGTTGGTTTTAGTGTGCAGGTCTAGACGTAAGAATTCATTACCTGAAGAGGAACAAACTGGTTGTGGGATCCGCCGGCTGCTGGTGGCACAGGGCCTCGTGCTCCAGGGAAAGTTCCTCCAAAGAACGGCTGCCCCTGATGGGGA
>CAIGQV010018257.1:1161714-1176623 GCA_903798115.1 Danio jaintianensis | reverse complement strand
TTCTTTCTTTCTTTCTTTCTTTCTTTCTTTCTTTCTTTCTTTCTTTCCATCACCCTATATTTATACTGCTTACAAAGCTGTACTCAGGCAAAACTTTCCCAACAAAGCTTACTATTTTAAAAACTGTCTTTACAAATAAAATTAAGTAGGTACACAGAAAAACCAACTTGTTAGCTGTAAGCTAGTTTAGACACGGTTGCTATATTGTTGACAGCAAGCATACGTCTGCAAAATGCATTTAAAAAAAGCGCATCTGCCGAAATCTGACAACCATTGTATATCATAAACATGTTAAAAACATTCTAAACATCTATTTAACATCTTCTGACAGACAGCACAGTAATTAAACATATGTATACCAGATGAAAACATGCACATCAAACAGACATCTCTACAATTACATCTGCTATAAGGGCTATAAACATTAATGCATTTGTATCACATTCATTCAAACGTACACACTGACACACAAACACATACCCTAAAAAGCAGATGTGGCTTCACAGTGACCCGCACTTTCTTGTTCATCTTCCTTGCCTGTAACCCAGAAAACAACACATATTATTACAATAATGACAAAAAGAACAACTGTGATTGTACAGTCTTGTATGCAATCATGACCTTTGTTTTCTCCAGCTCCTCCTCGATCTTCTCCACAATACCAGCATCCAGGATCTGCAGATCACATGATGCTCTGGAGATGGAGCTCACTGGATGCGTTTTCAACCAGCCCTGGATCTCCTGGACCTTTTCCACTCTTTATTTTTTTATGCATCACAGTAAGAAACAGTGACATTATTATTATCATGTCTGGCATACTATTAATGTGTAGCATCCTGAACAATGGAAATAAAGTAGGATATTGTGCATTCTATGTACAAGTGCTGCTTTGAATACACACCCATTCTCATCCTCTCCCGGCCAGATGTCATCTTCGTAAAATATGTCATCATGACTGTTTCGTGCTACATGGTCAAACACCTCTGAAAATCTAAGACAACAACAACAACAAAAGTTAAAACTTCCGCATAACCACAGGCACACATGACCAAAAATACACAAACACACCTTTCTAGGTATTCGGCTATCAGTTCCTCTACAGCAGCGGAGTAGAGCCACTCCTTCTCTGTTCTCTTGGTGTATCCAGGAACTTCCTCGTTCTTTTTGTTGAACTTGAGATTAAGGCCCACGTTGACTTTCTGCTCTCCATGTGGACTGCACAGAGCCAAAAGCATTTAAAAGACATTCATTTACAGACAAAAATGATTCACATTATTCATTATATAATTCAAATCAAATTCCCTGAATGATCCAATATTAAAATGATGGTAAACTGATCATAATTGCATACCATCTGTCTAAAAATAAATAAATAAATACTAAAATAACTTTAAATGCAACAAGTGAATTAGACAAACACTAAATGTACAGTCATGGCCAAAAGTTTTGAGAATTACATAAATATTGGAAATTGGAAAAGTTGCTGCTTAAGTTTTTATAATAGCAATTTGCATATACTCCAGAATGTTGTGAAGAGGGATCAGATGAATTGCATAGTCCTTCTTTGCCATGAAAATTAACTTAATCCTGAAAAAAACTGCATTTCATTGCTGTCATTAAAGGACCTGCTAAGATCATTTCAGTAATCATCTTGTTAACTCAGGTGAGAATGTTGACGAGCACAAGGCTGGAGATCATTATGTCAGGCTGGTGGGGTTAGAATGGCAGACTTGACATGTTAAAAGGAGGGTGATGCTTTAAATCATTGTTCTTTCATTGTTAACCATGGTGACCTGCAAAGAAACGAGTGCAGCCATCATTGCGTTGCATAAAAATGGCTTCACAGGCAAGGATATTGTGGCTACTAAGATTGCACCTAAATCAACAATTTATAGGATCATCAAGAACTTCAAGGAAAGAGGTTCAATTCTTGTTAAGAAGGCTTCAGGGCTTCCAAGAAAGTCCAGCAAGCACCAGGAGCACCTCTCCTAAAGAGGATTCAGCTGCGGGATCGGAGTGCCACCAGTGCAGAGCTTGCTCAGGAATGGCAGCAGGCAGGTGTGAGCGCATCTGCACGCACAGTGAGGTGAAGACTTTTGGAAGATGGCCTGGTGTCAAGAAGGGCAGCAAAGAAGCCACTTCTCTCCAAAAAAAAAACATCAGGGACAGATTGATCTTCTGTAAAAAAGTATGGCGAATGGACTGCTGAGGACTGGGGCAAAGTCATATTCTCAGATGAAGCCCCTTTCCGATTGTTTGGGGCATCTGGAAAAAGGCTTGTCCGGAGAAGAAAAGGTGAGTGCTACCATTAGTCCTGTGTCATGCCAACAGTAAAGCATCCTGAGACCATTCATTTGTGGGGTTGCTTCTCATCCAAGGGAGTGGGCTTGCTCACAATTTTGCCCAAAAACACAGCCATGAATAAAGAATGGTACCAAAACACCCTCCAACAGCAACTTCTTCCAACAATCCAACAACAGTTTGGTGAAGAACAATGCATTTTCCAGCACGATGGAGCACCGTGCCATAAGGCAAAAGTGATATCTAAGTGGCTTGGGGACCAAAACGTTGAAATTTTGGGTCCATGGCCTGGAAACTCCCCAGATCTTAATCCCATTGAGAACTTGTGGTCGCTCCTCAAGAGGCGGGTGGACAAACAAAAAGCCACTAATTCTGACAAACTCCAAGAAGTGATTATGAAAGAATGGGTTGCTATCAGTCAGGATTTGGCCCAGAAGTTGATTAAAAGCATGCCCAGTCGAATTGCAGAGGTCCTGCAAAAAGAAGGGCCAACACTGCAAATACTGACTCTTTGCATAAATGTCATGTAATTGTCGATAAAAGCCTTTGAAACCTATGAAGTGCTTGTAATTATATTTCAGTACATCACAGAAACAACTGAAACAAAGATCTAAAAGCAGTTTAGCAGCAAACTTTGTGAAAACTAATATTTGTGTCATTCTCAAAACTTTTGGCCATGACTGTACAGTTTGAGAAATGGATATTGATTGTGAGATTTACATGTTCTCAGTGTTTTAAAATCAGCTTCAAGTGAGTGTTAGATTGTGAAATGAAATACCTAACATTGATGAACACAAATTTTTTGTGTTGATCAATGTTAGATATTTCATTTTACAATCTAACTATTGTCTAACTATTATTGGAAGTCTATATTAATTCATTTAAAGAAATAAAAAAGCACTACAAACTAGCAAAACATGAAAAAAAAAACAAGATTTTTCATTCTCTAAAAGTATGCAGTAGACATGTAACTAAAGATAGTCAAACATGTATTGGAGAAGAACTGAGCCAGGCTAAAACTGGGTTTGTGTAAGATGAGTAAGCCTGCAGAAGAGCAGGAGCAACACATGAGAAGCTAGAGAATAACTGAATATGTAAAATAACTGAATATGTAAAGCACTGATTATATATGTTAAATACTCATATGAAGCTATATCTGTAAGAAGCATTCAGGAGAGTAAGTGACATATTATTAAGTTAATAAACCATCATAACAATATATGTAAACCCATATAACCATACTAGAAGAATTTAGCAAAAGCAACACTGGAATGTAGACCTGAGCTAGCAGGGCTGAGAGCCATATATATGTGAAATGTATACTGGGTACGTATAAAAGCAGGACCATGGACACAGACAGACAGAATTGTCCAGGAGAGACTTCAGATTGCTCTGGGGTTTGCTCTTGACTTTCTCGGCTTTATGTTTCAATAAAGTCTATTTTCTGGTATTCAAAACCTCGAGTCTGATCATAGTTAATTAATGGAAAGGCCGGGAACTACGACATAAGCTGATTTAGCCATCAAACATTATAAAAGTACAGTCAGGCCCGAAGTTATTCATACCCCTGTACACTAGTACAAATACCGATTTTTCAATTTTATACTCAAAATGAACTCTATGCATTCTTATATACAGCTGAGAAGAACAAATACTGTGCTTTTAAATTAACATTTCACAGAGATTAAAAATACCAAACCAAGTGAGTTGGTAATTATGCAGGGTACACAGAAATTGACTAAAGCAAATTAAATACAAATAAAATAGGCACTGTTATTAAAAAAAGTGAGTTCCGCTGACTTTTTCTTGGATCCTCTTCCGATGAAGATGCTACCGGAGAACCTTGAGACGAGGTAGCTGGTGATACCGAGTCGTGAGGCGAGCACATACCCGGGACTGTACTTCACTGAGTATTTCTGAAAGGAAAAAAGAAACCATTAGTAAAACCTGAAAATAAAAGTAATCTAAAAGACTACAGTTGCAGTACAGACTAAAGACTTACATGCTGGTTCTGTATTAAGGCATCGAGCTGAGGTTCACACGGTACAGAGAAAACCACTCTGACTCGTCCCTCACTGATGACATCACTAGAGTCTTGCACCTGAGCAAACAGAAAACCTCCTACATCACTGATATTCAACCACTGGAGCCGGTGAGAAAGCACAAAGAGCTGTACGTACATCTCCCATTGCACCGTAATACGGATTTCCAACCATAAAGACCGTGGTCCCCAGAGGAAACAGCTCCTCCAGTGTCTTGAAGCGCGCCAATGAGGAATCAAAGGCTTTGATATCCTAAATGAATAAACAATAAATGCCATATTTAAACATGAAGTAATATTACTAGATAAATTGGAATAATTATGATCATATTTATAAATGTTTCTGAAAGTCTGAGTCTCCAAGCCTGCAATAATTTATTGAAGAATTTAAAAAAATTGTTTACCTATTTAAATGTTTACCTATTAAAAAGTACTTTAAAATACAATTTACTTATTTGATAACAAAGCTGAACCTGCAGCATCATTACTCTAGTCTTACATAAATCATTCTAATATATCAATTACTAATAATGGTTATTATTATCAATGCTGACAATTTATTTCTCTATTTGTGTGGAAACTGATCCAGTTTTTTCAAAGGTCTTTGAGGAACGATGTTCAAAAACCACTTATTTGAAAAAGAAATATTCTGTAATATTTCAAACATATTCATTGTTAACAGTACAATTTAATGCTTCTAGACAGAATAAAGTATGAAAAACAATAAAAAATAAAAACTTTTAAATAGAAGTTTACTAGTGTTTTTGTAAATAGGTTTCAAGAGTTTCAGATATTACTAATTTAAATGATGCCGTTAAATAGGTGCGAATATTTACCTTCACAGTGGTCTGATATGGAAAGGGCAGGACCTGTTTGGCAAACTGCTTCTCCAAATGTACCTTTCCATTCTGACCGATGACATACTTCCTGCCTGTCAGCAGCTGGCCGTAAACCACCACATCAGTCTCATTGATCGCAATGCCTTTACGCTTGCTAAAACTGAAAAGTAATATTACACATATGGACAACTTGATAAATTGGCAACTGCTAACCACACTAATTAGTTAAAAAAAAAGTTAATAAAGGGTTCAGCTTACTGCTCGGTGAGGCCTTGCACTTCTTTGACCCAGTCCTTCTGCTCTTTATCAGTCACGTGGCTGACTTTAGTGGGTGGTGGACTGTTCTCCATGTACAACACCTGTGATCCTGAGGGCTCCTCTAATGAAAACCTACAGAGCAAGATGGAAACACTTTTAAAAGGCTGATTTATACTTTCGCCTGGGTCCACAGCGCAAGCCTCCACTGAGAATTGTAAAGGCTTTTATACTTGACAAAACAGTGGGGAAGAAGTCAGAGTTTGGAGTTGCTAAATGAATACACTTAGTTATACATAAAATGAATAGGTTGTGGATAATACTGAAGGACACTCATGACAATGTTTGATTTTAATACAGTTGTTTAAATGAGTAACTTGGACTAAGCTTTATATATCTAAGCTAACTGCGAACCTAATGGAAAAACTTTTATAAAAAAGAAAAAGAAAAATAATGTTAAAAAGCCTTGCATGACCTGTGCACAAAATATATGCATTGTTTTCCCTCAAAGCTTCAAAGGAAACTTAAAGGACTTCACATCAGGCAGTTGTTTTGGATTTTTTTAAGGTGTTGCATGTGCATATTCCCAAAGTTCAGCCAGACTCGGCTCCAAATCGTGCATCTTTGGATGCAATGCTGCACACAAAGTTACAAAAAATGTTGTGCGCTTCACCAGCCGAAATGATGTTGCACGCACCCAAAGCGAACATCCACCAACACCACGATGACGCCACATTCACCGCTCACACCCAAGCGCACGCGTCAAGTATAAACCAGCCTTTAGAGAAAGCTACATGACCTTAGCAAACAGCAAATAATCAAAATACATCTATATAACAGACAAAACTTACTTTGTCTCTCCATCTGAAACAGCTACAATTCGAGCTTCCATCAGATGAGGCCAGTTCACAAACAAAGACCTTCCAAGAACCAGCGTCGCAACATCTTCCACCTGCAATGCAGAAAAATCTGAAATTTATCATCAAAGCACCATAACCTTAAAATGGAGTTAAGTGTGTCCCTTTTAAAGGGCACCTATCATGCAAAAAACACTTTTTACAAGGTGTATGGACATATTTAAATGTGTGTTGCTGGTTTGTGAACACAAAAATGAGTGACAAAATCCACCCAGTCCCAATCCAGAATCATTAGACATTGGTTCTCTAAGCCAGCGGTTCTCAATCCTGGTCCTTGCAGCTTGCACCTCCCTGCTATTTATATTTTGTATTTTTCTATTACCACTTCATTGTTTTTTTCTATTTGATCGCAAGTGCCTTACCAAGGACCAGAATTGAGAACCGCTGCTCTAAGCAAGAGAGACAGATCACTTTTAAAGAGACAGTTCATTCAAAATTTAACATCTGCTGTTATTTTACTCACCCACAGGTCATCCAAGGTGTAGGTGCATTTTTCAGTAGAACATTAAAGAAAACTTTTAGCTTAATCTCTGGTCCTGGGTGATTCCCATAATGGCAGTGAATGGTGATAGGTTTTTTCGATTAAAAATAAACGCATACAAACAAGTCCAAATCAGTAGCCCTGGGCTATTGTCTTGATGGCACATTGAGTGGCATGTGCGACTGTAGTTCGAATGTAGTCCAGTCACTTCTGATGACGCAATCACCAATATCTATCAACAAACTTCATCACCCGACCTCTTGTCCAAGCACGCTCTCGCCCTTTTTATCATCAAAAGTGACTGGACTATAAAAGGACTACATTCACACATGCGCCGAAAACTGTTTGACGAGGCTGTGGATTAAAGCTAATAACATTGTAAAACATATTCAAATTTTTGACAGAGACCAATCGTTTTGCTTCAAAAGACCTCAGTGTGTCATCAGGCACATTGGCTATTGATCTGGTCTCGTTTGTATGTATTTATTTCTAATCGGAAAAAAAAAAAACTATCACCATCCACTGCCATTATATGAATTACCAAGGACCACAGATTCAGCTAAAAAAAGAAAAAAAGCCACCTAGATCTTGGATGACCTATGGGTGAGTAAATTAACAGGAAAGTTTCATTTTTGGGTGAACTATCCCTTTAAGCCACACCAGAGGGATTTCCATTGACATTCTATTGCTGAATGCAGCCTCCTTGTTGTTTCAGATTTTAACAACAACAACAAATAAAAAATGTCAAAACTGCTGTGAGACATGGTGTACAGTAAACAAGCTTAAAGAAATGCATTTAAAGTGATACACACCAAAACATCTATTTTTTTTTAGGCAAGCTCCAAAAGTCATACTAAAGAAGCAACAAACTGCGAGCTTAGATATTTATATCAGTTTTATATTTTCTAAACGAGAATTTTGTAACTGTTTTGGAGCACACTAGCTTATAGATACCCTTAAAACTAACATCTAAAGTTTTTTATTTTAATTTCACGGGACCTTTAAGACCAACATTAGATGTCAAGCAGTGCTTAGTCTGACAGGACACACTGCTCACCTGCTCCATCTCATGGCTTGGTAAAATATCCAGGATCATGTTTTCTCCTCTGCTGCTCTGTTGAAACACCATCACTCCACTTTTCTTCTTGTAAAACTGGGTGAGAAACACAGCAGGAGAATCTGCATTAATACCATGCTAATCTGACGATGATTCACAATAACTGGATGACAAGCTGTAATAAGAAGTTTCTGTACTTTATGACGGATGTGCTGTAATGTGGGGAAGCCACAGAAGTACATCGCTCCTCTGTCGATCCTGCATCGTACATGATCAGGTGATACACGCCAGGCATCCATCGGGACCGGTGTTTGCCTAAAAACACAAACACAGATTTAAAAAGCAAGATGAATAAATAAGATAAAGGTTAACATTGTTTATGATTTATTAACTGTGGTAAAATAATAGTTTTAACATTCATTATAAAATAACACATAAGTAGAAATAATTACATTTTTCTGTCACTTTGGAAGTAAAAGTGTAAATATAAAGCGGGATGTCATGGTAAAATGAAGGCATGCTGTATTAATAATTATAATCATCATCATTTATAACTATAAAGGGAATAATAATTAGAAATAACTGCAATGCAAAACCGTATTAAAATAAATTGTTTATAATAATAATAATAATAATAATAATAATAATAATAAGTAATGATATAATTCAATGTATATTAAGTAATTAGAATAGGCCGTTTATTTATTTTTCAGGCTTGTAAACACAAAATGTACAAAAGTGTTATTTATCAATAAAATGTATGCATTATTATCATCATCATCATCATGAATAAAAAATAGATAAATGATAACAAATTTAAATATTTGTATTTGGTATGTGTGTAACACCGTATTCAAAGCAATCAATGTATTACTATTATTACTATATAATAAATTATATAACGAATAATAATTATAATTTATGTTAAATGGAAATTGGAAAGTGCAAAAACACAAATAAAATTGACACCATGAAAATTATTAATAATTAGAAAATCTGAATATATTTGTTTTATCATAGAAATCCATAATTTATCATCACAATCATGATCTACAACAACAACAATAATACTAAACAGATTAAAATATAGATTAAATCTGAATATAGAATATATCATCATCAATAATAAATTTTACCAAATAATTAGAAAAAAATATTAGTCTAATCCTAATTTCTAATTATGTTTTCTGGTACTTCAGTGTCAAGAGTAAGTAAAAATGTAAATATGTGATACCACAATATAAATGTGAGTGGATGGAACAGACCATTATCAACAACATCATCAAACTGTCCAGCAGGACTGACCTGGCATGGCAGTGGACGATACTGGGGAAGATCTGCAGATCTGGGGAATTATAGAGATAATCCAACTCTTTATCAAAGCAGTAAACGGCGCACTCCGTATGTCTGTTCCTGGCCTTCTCTGATGGGGTCAGATTATGAGTGTAGGGCTCCATAGCGGCTAACAAGCATTTCTGAACACAAACACAAACATGACGTAACTGCACTTCCATCACAGATAATAAAGTGATAGTTGTGTAGATGTTTAAAGCACCTCGTCGATGAACGGGATGAGCACCACGGCTTCCCACTCCTGCTGTTTGCCGTTCAGGTCAGTTTTGAAGTCTTGTGGGTAATACTCGACAATGGGGGAGCTCAGTGACGTCATCAGATGCTGTGGGGAACAGAGTCAGTGAACAAGGCTATCTTACTGCAGGTAAACCGGGTAAAATAATGACCTAATATTTATCTCCATATTTCTCCAGTTGATTAAATGACATTAAAGTGTTTGTTCACCCAAAAATACAAATTCTGTTATTAATTACTCACCCTCATGTCCTTGCAATCTCGAGACATTTAAGACGTCTGTCTTTTTACACAATTTAACTACAGAGGCCTCAAGCTTTAAATAGGAAAATTATTAAAACTCTTTTTTGAATTTTTTTGAACAAAATGCTAATGGTCAAATCCGATTCAATGAATTATGCTAAGCTAATAGTGATCTTGCCAGAACAAGAAACGGACTGAATAGTTTCAAAAATGGTTCAAGTCAACTGCTTAACTCTAGGAGAGCCCTTTTTTTTTTTTCGAGTGTTCCTTTAATCTTCAGAACAAAAATTGAAATATTTTAGATGAAATCTGACAGCTCCCTCATCCTCTATAGAAAGAAACAGTACAGAGACGTTTAAAGTCCAGAAAAAGAACCAAAAATATTGTCAAAACATTCCATGTGACTACAGTGGTTCAACTGTAATCATATGAAGCTCCATGAACAATTTTGTGAACAAAAAAATAAATAAATGAGGTGCGCATTTAATATGGGCAGTATGGATTATTGCTATTAGAGTCAGCTGGTGCAACGCACATCTAATTATGCGCACCCTAATCTGACATGGAATACACTGGCAAACAAAGTCATTTTTATATTATTTTGGTGCACAAACGTGTTCTTGGAGCTTTATATGATTACAGTTGAACATGATGTTTTGACGATGTTTTTGGTTCCTTTTCTGGACTTTGAATATCTCAGAACCATTTCTGTCTATGGAGGATGAGAGAGCTTTCAGATTTAATCCAAAATATCTTAATTTGTGATGAACGAAGACATTTAGAATGACATGAGGGAAAGTATTAACAGAATTTTCATTTTTGGATGAACTAATCTTTTAAGAATTGCAAACATACATATATATATATATATATATATCTTTTGTATTACAAGTTTTCTAATATGTTAACTGTGCGTTCACATCACTGCTGGTGAGCATCAAAACTGACTTTTTCTGACCTTGCTGCCATTGACGCTCTAAGGATCAAACAATATTTAATTGTACCGTAACAAAACAAACCAATTACAAGCCATCTGTGTGGTGAGGCTTTGGTGTTCATGTTTAAGGGCTAGTCTAATTTTAACATTCAGTTTACAGTAGACGTCTACAAGATTTGATCTTTACATTAACAATAATTTGCACACAGCCTACAATACAAACGAACAAAAAACCCAAAAAAAAAACCACGTTAGTTTCCAATTTGCTTGGAAACTAACGTGGTCAGAACCAAAGACACAGAACTGAATTTTCTGGAATCCTCTCAATCGGCGTGGACTCCTACATTCTGATTAGTTGCAGCTGAACCGCGTCATAGCTAATTACCATAAAGGTGACCTGATTTTAATTCTCCTTGCCGCCCACACTGCTCAACAGTTTCTGTGCCGCAGTTTGTCGAAGTAAACGCACAGTTATCTTCAGATATGCAAATGTGGCATTATTAAATATGCACTAATATGCATTCATTTCTAGCACAAAACCTGAACATTGGATACCGTTGGGTAGAAAATTCTTGTTCCTTTTTTGACATTATTTTACACATTTAAGTTTATTTACAGAGATGACTTTGGGAATCTCTTTTTATCACTCCATAATTCAGAAAACACTATGAGTATATAACAGTCAGGGGAGGAACAATTTGTAGAAAGAAGCCTGGTGAATTATGCGTGAACATATCTATCTGTATCTGGCATATTATGTATGACCATATCTCTTAGCAAAAACCTTCAGAATAAATTAATGTATAAATCTGTGAAGTTTGGAGTACAGTTGTAGCTAATTCAAAATGACCAATACTGCCGCTTGTACCACCGCCGCGAGACAAAGGGATTATTAAAATTAATTTTAGGTGTAACAGCCATTTGTGACACTGCCGCCAGGAGGACGCAAAGTGACGAGATGGGAACAGACAGAAATATAGCCCTAAATAACCTAGGCTACTTGTAAATGAAGAAGAAATAAAGAAACAATGCATTATAATTCCTTCGTAAATCATTAAAAACATGTTAACAAGCTTTATTGTCATTGTAAACTTGTTAACAACAGTGAGTATTAATTTTGAAAACCAAACAAAAGACAAATGTCAGCCCAAGTAGAGATTTAAGAAATAAACCATTTCCAACAGTCTTTTAAATTGTTTTGTAATTGAAATCTACCGACCCAAATTGATAGTGTGTGACAAAAAGTGTTATAAGTTATATAAACACATTATGAAAAAACTCTAAATTGATTGGTACATGAAAAACTAGTTTTTGCCTACAGTGTCTCTCCACTGATATGACAAGGACATATAATGTGTGTTTCACCTGGTAACACTGTGGAAGAAGGTCTTTGCTGGCTGATGGCAGGACGCCCAAGAGCTGCTCGAATGGCATGAAGGGTTTGGCCAGATCGAAGGTCAGCGAGAGACCAGAGATGTTTCTCACGTCAGAGAGGAAAGGAGCATAGTGGTATGGATAATACCTGTAGAGATTTGAGAGAAGCACATGTTCCTTTTAAGCTAACCTGGAATCAAAATCAAATACATTTCCTTTATTAATACATGTTTCTGGTACCTTTAAGTAGGCCTGCATGATGACTTGATCCATAGTGAAGCACAGCATTTATTCTTTTACATGTGTGCAGCTCATTTGTAAAACAGCTTTTATAAAATGCTGCATTTACATTACATCTACATTTAACCCCGTGAAACATATTTTATCAAGTTTTCTCTCATTCATTTTTTATCTGACAAAGGCAGAATAACAGACACTGTCAATTTGCTGGCTTTTCTGACATATTTGGGGGGATATGGGAAAACATATTTGTGTACGATTTTCAAAATGGTTTATTGAAAACAAATTTCTTGTTAAATATGTGTGTGCATTTAGACATTTTAGTCTCAAATATTAAGTTTAGTATTTAGTATTTTAAATTTAGTATTAAACAAAATAATGCAGTAAACACAGGGTGAGATTCAACATGTTTTTCTGTTCTTATTGAATGTGTTTTAGATTGTAATGGTCATTTGACCCTTTGTGCTGTCATCTGGGCATTTCATGACTCCCCAATGACAATAGCTTAAATAAAATGAATAAAATGTTATTTCTTAAATTTAATTCTTCCACTTATTTATTCCATTATTTATGTCAATTGTTCATGTTCTAACCATGAACAAAGTGTAATTGTAGATATTCTTTAAAGTTAACATATTTAGTCTCAGTTTGTAATAATAAAATATATATGTACATTTAGCTTTAAGAGATATAGCTATATATATATATATATATATATATATATATATATATATATATATATGTATATGTATATGTGGATTTTGATGGATAATTATGCGTGTTAGGCTAACAAAATGATACACAATGAGTAAATAAAGACGTGTAATATACATACACCAAGCTATTATTTTCAATTATTAGGGCCCATTATAATAAACTATGATCACAGCAGCATCGGTTCCAGGACTATCGCTTCTCTATTTACTGTCTTGATTGCAATACGGCATAAAAAGCATCTACTGTTGCTGGTGTACACTAATTAGACAAATCATGATTTAAAAGGGAATAAAAGTCTAGATTTCTTTTTGGAATTGCACAGCCCAACTTATATGTAAGATTTACTACATTAAATCCTCTTTCTCTGCTCACCAGCTCCAAGACTGAACTCCATGGTAGTAGTAATGCAAGATCCACTGGATGCCCTCCACATAACATTTAGCCTGATTGGCCAAAAACTCACTGCAAGATGAACACACAGAAAATGACACATTACAAGGGTGTTTATTTTTAGATGCAAACAGAAAACATGAAAACACATTTCATCCTCCCCAAATATAGTGGTTGGAGACTCACTCTGAGACAACTTCAACACCCATCTTGGTCATGTAGTAGGTGCGCTTATATTGGCGAAACTCGGTTTCAAACATATCATCGTCCTCACCATCCTCCTCTGCGCCTTCTGCTGCATTGTGGGAAATATTAAGCCTAATTAAGAAGCTGAATGCTTTAAAATGTCATTCAGTATCTGGTTGCATTTGACAGCACTTATCTATATATAGTTTACTCACACAAAGTCAGTTATACGAGTAATATGAGGTAAATTCTTGTACTTAAAAAAGTCTGTGTGAATCATAAGTTGCTAAGACTATTATTTCAGTATGCTGATCTGATGTACTTCCAACTAAAATGAAATATTGAGTAGGAGGCGGGGCTTTATTTTCCCTTGTAGAAAACTAACAGTAAGAGGGATATGGTTAACAATATTGTGGCTGAAGCTGTCAAACTGATGTCAACAGAGAAGGACCACCACTCCAAACACAGAAGCAAATGCTCAGACTTTGATTAAAAAATACCAACACAAACTTTTTTAAATGAACTTTTAGGACCCACTTTACATTAAGTGGCATTAACTAATACGTACTTAAAATAATCATGTTACAATAAACTTAGCGTAAATGCGTGGATATAATTACATCTGTAATTAATTACTGCAATTACATTTGTAGTTAAACTGTTGACCATCCCCTTACACCTTAACCCATCCTTAAACCTACAGATACCACCAAACCTGTCCCTAACCCTACCCGTATCCCCACCTCCAGAGCACCAGAAGTGTTCTGCAATCTATTATAAACACATTAATTACATTATATCTATATTGTGATGAAAGTACATAGCAGTTAAGACAACTTAATATAAAGTGTGACCAACTTTTATGTATGGATTAATTCTTCACCTTAAGAATAACAATGTGAGCTAGCAAAATAAACATTGTACATTTTGATTTCATGCACACTTTAAAAGGACAAACAAAACCTTCCTCGCCATTTACTCACACAATTGGTGCTAAACTTTTCTTTCTTCTGTTGAACACAAAACTAAATATTCTGGAGAATGCTGAACAGAAGAAAGAACCAGTTTGGAGGATGAGTAAATAAAAATGTACTTTTAGATGACTAGATAGATGAGGGTGAGCAAATGAATACAAAATGTAAATTTTTGGCTAGGCTTAGGCCAGCATCTAGAACATTTATTAACAATATGTGGAGTCTGGATTTATGTACCTCTTCCTGCAGTGCTGTGAGAATCTCTGACTCCATCAAGAGCAGCGAGACACAGAGAGTCATCTGAAGACTAAACACAAAAAGCGCACACACACACACACACACACACACACACACACACACACACACACAC
>CAIGQV010018257.1:1145437-1161704 GCA_903798115.1 Danio jaintianensis | reverse complement strand
ACACACACACACACACACACACACACACACACACACACACACACACAAAAAACACTGTCACTATTCTGCAGTTTATCTTTGTCTTTTATATGTTTTAATGCCATATCAGAAGCATTGGCTATACATGAAAAATACTTATATCTTATTATAAAATGATTATTTAAGAAACCAAATGCAAAAAAAAAATGCAGCCAGCACTGCTACTGCACAAACCAAGAAATAGATTCTCAATTACCAAAGTCTCATTCATGAAGAGAGAAAGCAGAAACAGTAATATGTTCATTTAGAAGACAGGAACCTACTGACTAGATCTGAATCTGACTCAATGGTCAGACCTGATTCAATGGCAGCAGCCCATTACTCTATGACATTCTCACTATTGTTTGCTATGATTTTAAATGTGTATAGGGAAAAATGACAAAGCAAGGTATTTTAGTAAATGAAAACTAAAACGTAAACTACTGGTCAAAAAACATTATTGTTAACTGAAGGAAAAAATTCTAAATAAATAAAATATTAAACTAAACTATCAACAGTAGTTGAAAAAGTAACAAACAATTAATCAATATTTAAACGTAATTACGCGTAATTAATTTGAATTATTAATAGATTTATGTGCATTACGTTTGACAGTATTTATTTATTCATTTATTTCTAATCATAATTAATTTAACTGCAAAAATTACTTGTAAATTAGAATACATAACCACTAATTCTGCGGCAGAAAATCTGGTCTGCGCCCAAACATGTCAGTCAAGTGCATGATTATATACAAAACAAATCTTTTCTTGATAAATATAAAATGTATATTTAAAAATAAAATGTTTTCTGCATTTACTTATTTTGCCAAAAACTGTTAACTAGGCATGCTTAACTACATAAAGTATGATTTTAATATGAATAAGTTTGTCTGAATTGTTCATAATTTTTACTTTTATTTCTTGGATTAGTATGGTTTTGGATTCAATGTTTGTTCAAACAATTTAATATAAGTGAATTTAATACGAAGAGGTTTGCACAAGAGTTAATGTAAACTGTGCAAACACTAAACTTAGCTCTGTTAGACAGTGGACGTGTTCTTTGCTAACTTAAAAAAATTCAAACTGAACTAAAACTAACAAAGCCATTCATGAAATGAACTAATACTAAACTTAAATGTACATCAAATTTAAATTGAAAAATAATAGCAAAACAAGAACTAATTTAAAAATGCAGAACTATGATAACCTTGAGACAGAGGAATAAAAACACATTATAAAGTGTGCTTGGATGTGTGGTCCATCTAATACTCACTTTACTCTTCTTCATGTCTCTGCCATCAGCCTCCTCAGCTGCCAGCCCAGCGGCTTCATTCACGTATTTGTTCCCCACCTTACTCTCAAACCACTTCAGGTCAACAAACACCTCACTGAAGTGCTCCCGGTCAAACTGAGAACAGAGAAGAGGATGATGACACGTTCAAGCTGAAGGGGACAGATTTACAGTCCCCCTTCTTGTATTATATAACAAACAAGCAAATAAGTTCCCTTAAACCTGGTGCATCTATTCCAGTTGTAATGTTAAAGGTGATATAATATGTATTATATAATATATTTTTAAGCTTTTCCACTATAGTAGTAAAACTGAGTGTGTATTACTTGTTTATTAACTTGTGCATTACTTGTAAATTACCACTCGACACTCACATCTGACAACTTCTCGAGGTACTTCTCAAAGTGGGTGAGGTTGAGGTGTCCGTTTTCATTCAGGTATCCTGATGATGACATCAGCAATCAGCAGTAATTTAGTATTAAATTCTCATAGCATCAAAACAACATATAAATTAGCACCCACAAGCACACATCTGCTGTCACTGGCTGACAGTCAGACTCACCTCCTAGACTAGGCAGCACATTAATGTAGGTGCGATAGAGCAGCGGCAGTGCGTCGTGATTGATGTGCAGGTGAGGAAGATGAGGGATGAAGTCATTCCCCACCAGGAAACCCATCAGAACCCAGTCGTCTATGATCCGCTCCAGGTCATACTCAAACGAGATCTTATTCTGACGCAAACGGAGACAAAACAAGATTCAAAATAATGCACATCACACTGAGAGCATATTACAGTTAGCATCTGACAACAATTGAGAAATATATATAGTTTACAATAGATTATATCTTTTAGTTTCATTTTGGCATGATTTGTAATATCCATGTGTTCTCACCCTGAGCTCTGAAAACTCATAGTCAATGTATTCCCTCATAAGGGAGAGATGGAGCAGGTGAAAGGTCGTCTCCTCAGGAGCCGTTATCCTACAGACCAGGAAAACGCATTAGAATTAGAATACGATAATAACAGAACTGTCTGCCATTCACTTTGCACAAAACAAAAACAAATCTTGAGATTCTAAAAGCATTCACTGTGTATACAAGCATATTAGAATGCAGTTAGAAATACCCTTTAATTAAAAGTTATGAGGCAAAAATTTTTCCCTGTATTGTTTTTGCTTCTTATAAGAGATGATGCGATATTAATACGTCAATGAAAATAGTTCAAGCAAAGCCAAGAGAGAACATTTATGTCTCAATACAACACTGTAGTGTTCTGTTTTAAAATGAAACCATTTTCCAAACGAGTGAGTCAGAGATTCATAAGGTCCTTTTGTAAAAAGAGTCATCTGCTTTGTTTGCAAACCACTATAAGCAAAACCAAAATGTAAAAAATTCCCTGACTTTCGCTGACTAAAACGATGATTTCCAATACCTATAATGAATTAATAGAAAAACAGGCAGCTGTTGTGTTCAGCAGTCCCTCCAGAATTTTGCGATTGCTAAATTTAACATAAAATAACATTTTTGAGGAGATACGTAATTTTATGGCAGTGCCATTCAGCCCCAGAAACACAACAAAAAAAAACAAGAATTGCCAAGGTCATTTTAGGCCACAATAATCTGACATTTTCCCCACAAAATACAGAAGGGACAGTTTGAGCACTGAACAGACAAAAAACAGCCACATACTTTATTTTAACAGTAACAGCCTTTGCATTTGATTGCTGGTTGCTTATTGGGTAAGGAATACAATGGATGTGAAAAATAGCCTAAACGTAACATTAGGCAAAACATGTGGAACAACTTATAAAATAATCACTATTTTTAAACATTATTATTTAAATTTGAACTGTGAAAAAGACAGGGTAAAGGTAAAAATACATTTTGATTAAAGAAAAGTAAAATTTAAAATGACAATCAAAAATTGGACAGAATCCTGATTTTCAATGTCTGGAATAGATCTTTTAAAATTTCATGATATTCCAGAAACTCCATGACCTGTAGGAACCCTGCTAAATTAATCAGTAGCTTTGAGCAAATCCTCTTAAAGGAATATTTCACCCAAAAAAAAAGATTCAGTTGTAATTTACTTGCCCTTGACTTGTTCCAAACCTGTTTGAGTTTCTTTCTACTATTGAACACAAAAACACAACTTTTTGAAACTAAAACAAACCTGTAATCATTCATTTTCTTTTCGGCTTAGTCCCTTTATTAATCAGGGGTTGCCACAGCGGAATGAACCGCCAACTTATCCAGCATTTGTTTTACGCAGCGGATGCCCTTCCAGCTGCAACCCATCACTGGGAAACATCCATACACACTCATTCACACACATACACTTCGGACAATTTTAGCCTACCCAATTCACCTATACCACATGTTTTTGGACTTGTGGGGGAAACCGGAGCACCTGTAATCATAGTATTTGTTTTTCTAGTTTGAGTGTCTTTCACCTGTTGAACACAAAGGGAGATATAATGAAGAATGCTGGAAAACAAACTGCGGTTGACTTCAATTATGTTTTGTTCCTACTATAGATGTCAATGGCTGTTTTTTTCCCCAACATTCTTCAAAATATCTTGTTTGGTGTTCAACAGATGAAAGAATTTCATAAAAGTTTAGAACCACTTAAGTGTGAATAAATATTGAGGAAATTTTCATTTTTTTGGTGAACTATCCCTTTTATACAGTGATTTGCGGCCAACTAGTGGCAGTTTTCGTGCCATTTGTCAATGGCAGCCACACAAAAAAAAAAATAGAACACAGGAAACTTTCAACTCGACACAATGAAAATAATGCCACACTCACCTCTTTTGTGACTTTTTGCCTCCAAAGCGAACCTCCTCTCTGAGGAGAGAAAAATGAGGCTCATGGCTGGTCAAGCCAAGCATTATCTAAAAAAAAAAGAAAAAAGAAAAAAAAAGAAGAAGAGAAGAACAGCTTAAAATATATATATCTTTTTTTTAAGTATTATGGTCAAACTCTCTCTATTATGAACAAAAAAAGTGAACCAAACGATGCTACAACTTTCTTCTGTAGAGCTGCTTTTGAACATCAACATTGTTATGGAAATGAATTTTAACACTAATGACACTACTGCTTTCTGCAGAGATGTTTATAGCTGAACTGATCACATGTAATAACTGCTGAATTTTATAAAGTTATTGAACTGAATCAACATTGAGCAGTGATTCAATGAATTTCAATCATTGATTTTTGGCCAATACAATAATCGCACACTGATATAACCTATACCTGGCTGAGTCCAATTACAAAAACAAAACACAAGCAAACACAGTGGATACTTTATTTTATTTTAAAACCGCAAGAAACATCTAGATCTTTGTTTTTCCAAATTAATTTACAAATTGCATTTTTGATACCTTCTTTTTGTTTTTCACAGTGAAAAAATCTGCATTGCCAACATCTTGTCTTCTCACAACAATTTATGCTAGAGGGGTGTATATCTTCTGTGTGCACCTCGTATACTTAATGTAAGGACACATTTTAAGTGAGAGCAAGGTTAAATTGTGTTAGATACAATGTTACGGTTTCATGTGTCAAACACTACTGTGCAAAGATGGCCATATAACAGACAAGATGAGAGCAGACATAGAACAGAATTTTTGGTACATCCTATACTGTATCTTAAATGGTCTTATATTAAAGGGGTATTTACCCAAAAAAAAATGACAATTCAGGCATAATTTACCTTCATTTGTTCCAACGCTGTTTAAGTTTTTTTTCTGTTGAACAAACAAACAAAAAAGACATTTTGAAGAATGTTGGAAACCTGTAACCATTTACATCCATAGTAGGAAAACAAATATTATGGATGTTGATGGCCACAGGTTTCCTGCACTTTTCAAAATATATTCTTTTGTGTTCAACAGAAAAAACTCTAACAGGTGTGAAACAAGTCAAGGGACAGTAAATGATGGCAGAATTTTTATTTTTGGGTGAACTATTTCTTATAATTTTGCATGGATATTTTAAAAAGAGCTTAATAAATCTAGATTTATTTTATCAGAAAAGGTCTTGCACAAAACAAATAAGCACTTTAAATGACCTGTATCCATGTTTATTCTTGAAAACTTTCCAGGTCCTTGACATTTTGTTTTCTGTTTTTTTTCACAAGCTTTCATGGACCCTTGTCAACCCTGTTGACAACTGTACTCACCAGGTCGGCATCCAGACCATAAAGGCAGTGTCTTGTGTTTGGGTTATGACCTGGTTTGGTACTCTCAGAGCGAATGAACTCCATGATCTTGTGCTCTCCTTCACCAGGGGTCTTTGGAGAAATGTCAAATTAATTTCACAGAAACACACACACACACATACATATATATATAAAGTAAAGCTCTGAAGTCATGCAAACTCACCTCATGACCAGACAAATACACATTCACTCCCTGCCATGTTTTGTCTGTGGAGAGTTTATTGTGAACAAAATATTTAAGCTGTTCTTGTAGCCTTGCCATGAAATCCGTTCCTACAACAGTCACATAAAAATAAATCACATTAAAATCCTCAAGAAAACTTCTTTACAATTTATTTTAAGGGTGAATTCTCACTATTAACAAAACGATAACTATGAGTTTTGGCTCAATCAACTCAGAATTTGCTGCTTATTAAGTAGTAAAGTTTAGATATTAGGTAAGATTACGGATGTAGAATATGATCATGCAAACTTTGCACTTTATAACTATGTTAAATATAAATATGTCAATAATAAGCACACCAATAGGCAACTAATTAATAGTGAGAATAGTTCCCTATACTAAAGTGTTACTGTAAATCCCCATAACAAAATCAATAGCCAAAGGTTTTCATGTACCCTGTACAGAATGATGAATAATACATTTAACATCATTAAGACCACATGAAAGCGATAAACAAACACAAACCAGGAGTGATGCAGTTAGAGTCAAATCGAGCCTCTGTGGGCAAAACTTCTCCCTTCTCCAAGGCCTTCTTGATTTTCTCCTCTGCCTCTTTTGCTGACCTTTAACACACACACAAAAAAGTTGTGACAATGCTTTCAAAATGCACTGTTGGCTTGAAGAGCTTATGAAAATCCAATAAACTTTCACTGAGGGTGTCAAAACACTCAAATATTAAATCTTACTATAATTGTTAAAGGCGAGCAACAAATCTAGGACATGCTAACCACGCAAACAACTTTTATTCATGCTAACAATGTTAACAGGCAAGAAACATGTTAATTTGTGCTAGTAACATGTTACTTAATGCTAGAAACATGCTAACAATGTGCTAACCTTTATTGGAACATGTTAACAACATGCTAATTTAAGTGCTAAAATAAGCTAACATGTTTCTTCACCCTAGTAATATTTTAAGCATGCCAGAAACATGCTATCAACATGCTAGTAATGTTAACATGGCAAAACCTACTAACATTGCTATTGTATTTTAGAGTATTCCTATCGTAGTGTGTTACAACTTACTAAAATGTGCTAATATGTGTGGTTATTACCATGTTAACTAAAGCATATAAAAACATACTAGCAACATGCTAAAACATATAATAAATGTATTAAGATATGCTACAATATGCTAGTAATATCTTAAAACATGAGCAACATGGTAAAATGATACTTTTCCATGCTTACAATGTGTTAAAGCCTGTTAACAGCTTTTACATTTTTATTGTTTTGCTATACCTGAATCTTCTCCCACGCTGCTGGTTCATTTTGGCTCTGGGTGCAACTCCATCGACGGCCATGAAGAACACTTTCCTGGGCTTAATGATGCGAAAGAGCACCTCCAGATAGTGAAAAATGTCAGCGAATATCTTCTCTTCAGAAATACGGAAGTGCACATCCTCATCATTTGGGTGCGAACACTGGTGGATGATCCCGTTCATGTCTAAATACAGGTTGTCAAACTCTGGGATCTGTGGCGGTGGAGAGAACACATGTTAGCTTTTGTCAACTTGACAACCTGATAAATGTCACAAACAAAAAAGCATTAAAAAAAATCCGCTTAGACTACATTACATAGAAGCAACTTTGTGATACCAATTTGAAAGCAAGTGAAGTAAACACAACAGAACCATGATACTGGTCATTTATGTTTTAGGTATTTCTGGTACATTTAAGTCTCGTTTTACCTTAAAATCTTGTCAGGCATATTATTACAAAGCAACAATTATTTGATGACATATTAAAGATATATTAATGCCCTCTTACAGGTACAGGACCAAATAAAATGTGGTTTCATGTTGACATAAATGCATCCGTTACAATAAATGACGATAGAACATAATGGGTTCTCTTATCTTTGTCATATATATTTACGTAACTTTTGAAATGTATATAGTTATATTAAAACAGAATTGTGTCAGTTTCCAAAAACTATTTTAATAGCATATTTTTAAACACTTTAATAATTCAGTTTTAATATAAAATATAAATATATAATTTCAAAAAATATTAATTAATTAAATTGAAAAGCATATATATTGAAAACCATAAGCATAACTAATACAATTGACAAAAGAATATAATTTTGTTATATTAAATTAAAAGCACACAATTAAGCTGTCCAAACAAACAGGAAATCACCAAATCCGGCACCATTACATCTAGTTAACCATGTTAAAAACACAGAACACTATAAAAGTTGTGTCAAAAACCTAGTGATCTGCCTAGCTAGGGAGCAAGCTGAGGCTACATATCATAAGCATATCATATGCTTTCCGCTGGAAATGTGGATGAACGAGTCCTTGAAAGACCTGATGCATTTTTGACATTTGCGCCTCACCACATCTGTCGAGATATTCACAACTGGTAGCGCCAAGAATGCTTAATGTTGTCTAGGTAGACAGCTCTCTACATTTTTTAAACACAGACATTATGTTAAACATATTAGACCAAATTTATCGTTATTATAAAATTATCAAATTCGTGTTACACATGACGTATTCACGGTGAAGGCACAGTAAACGTCAGTGTTTTGTTGTCTGGTAAAGTGTAAAGTTTGAGTTTCTGTTCTCAGATCTGTAATCATCTCTATGCGGCCTATTATATTTAGCCAAACTAGCTCACCTGATGCTCTTTGACAACTTCACTCAGACACGGATACCGCTCCGATATCCATCGATAAAACTTAGGCACTCCCATCTTCTCGTGTAAGTCTTCAAATAAAAATAACGATGAAGTAACCTATGCAGAAGTCAAGGTGAACAGAATTTCATAGACTGGTGTTGCTAGTCGGTTTTGTTTCTGTATGAGCTGTTGCGGTCCAGCTAATAAAACCTCCGTGTGGAAACTCGCATGATGTAACCTCATGTAACGCCGTTCCGACACTCATAAAACACTAAAACAATTATATTAAATTAGCTGAACGCCACGGAATAAGAAACAAATGTATTTCTAAAAATGTACAAGTACTTTTATAAGGTTACTCGTTTAATGTTGGCCAGAATCTTTACGGCCAGAACAGTCTTCCGGTTGAAACAAACCGCACCGCTAGGGCTGAGCTGTGTGTGATGTAACGTGAGAGAAAAAGAGGCCATTTGACACGAAAACATTCCGACACGCTTGACCAAGGTGAAGTGCAGTTCGCCGGTGGTACATTCTGTCAACTAGTCCTTCGGGGCTTAGCTTACAGTATATATAAAATTATTTAAAAATACACTGCTTAAAAACAATTGTCAGTCTTTTTAAACGGATACAGTTGATATTCTTTCATCCACACACTGTATTAAAGAATATTTGGTATAAAAACCTAATTGTCAATCAAAACAAATGAAAAACTTTGTTGTTCTGATCAGCTATCGTTTTCTATATAAAAATGCTCTGAAAATAATTTTATTTGAAATTTGGAGTAAATCTTCTTAGACCAATAAAAAAAACTAAAACCCATACCTACATAAATCAAATAAATACAGGGAAACGGAATTTTCAGGTGGTCCCTACAATGTTCATGTCTCTGTGTGTGTGTGTGTGTGTGTGTGTGTGTGTGTGTGAGAGAGAGAGAGAGAGAACGCATGTGGGTACCTTGTATTTTTTACGTTGTGGGGCCCAGTGTCCCCACAGGTATAGAAACACCAGTATATTTTGACCTTGGGGGGACATTTTTTGTAACAAGGAAAATGGCTCATAATCCGCACATATTCATTCATTTTCTTTTCGGCTTAGTCCCTTTATTAATCAGGGGTCACCACAGCGGAATGAACCACCAATCCGCACATAATGAAGTATTTTTAAAATGCCATAATGCAGATTGTTTCTTGTGAGGTTTGAGTTCAGAGATAGTCTGGGGTATACAGTTTGTACAGTATGACAATCATTTAGTCTGTGGGAAGTCGTCTATAAAAAGAGATGTACGTGTGTGTGTGTGTGCTTGTTTTATATCCTGGTGGGGACTTAAACCTGAAGGCACACAGTTGTGTCCCAATGGGTAAACATGCTTATAAACCCCACTGAATAACGTATTTGAAAAATTAAAAAATGTAGATTGTGTCCTGTGATGATTGGGTTTAGGGGTAGGGGTAGAATATACGGTTTGTAAAGTAGAAACATGATTATGTTGTGTCTGTTTTCAATATCTTTTTATTACAGAAAAGTTACAATAAATAATGAAAGTGTAGACTTGAAAAAAAAAAATGTGGATTTCCTTAATTGCTTTTGGTGTTTTTGCATGAGCTAGTGTCAGATACAGCAACATTTTTTGGTAAACATGTTATTAGTCATTTTACACAGTACTTGGAAAAAGCACAACATTTTAAACAAAGTGGGGAAAGAACGTATAGGTGAAACATTAATTAGTGGCATAAAATGATTACAATTACACACAATATAACAGCTCAAATAAATAATTTGGAGGTGCAGAAATTACATTCCGCAACAACATCTGATTACTATATCATCACAATTATTTTAATAACTTTAGTTTAAGATAATTTCAAGTAAAGACATTTACATAAACACTGAATATTTATTTACAAAATATATATCTGGAAGAATTTCTTTACTGAACTTTCACATGCATTATATTACATTTAATATAAAAGGCCAATTTACATTGAACTAACAGATGCCAACCAGTAATAACAGACATTACAGAGTGTTTTGATGAATCAGTGTTTTGCTGCTAGTTAGTGCTTGTTTTTTTTGTCATTGTCAATTGTCATTTGGTGAGTTTATGAGCAACAAAAACTTGACAGTATAATCTGGTGAAAGTTGTCATCTGTGTACAATGTGAATTGTCCTTAAAATGATAGTTCACCCAAAATGAAAATTCCCTAACCTTTTACTTTCACTCAAATGATTCTAAACTTTTCTTCCTTCTGTTGAACACAAAACAAGTTATTTTGAAGAATGTGGGGAAAAAGCAGCCATTAACATTCATAGTAGGAACAAAAAATACTATGGAAGTCAATGGCAGTTTTTTTCCCCGCCAACATTCTTCAGTATATCTTCCTTTGTGTTTAACAGAAGAAAGAAGCTCAATTGGGTTTTGTAACAAGATGGTTAAATGATGACAGAATTTTCAATTTCAACTACCTCTTTAAGACTTGTGCATTCAGGAGAAAGACTGGACTCTTTTTGGAGTAATGTGGTTGGGCTGGTTAGGCGATTGTTAATGTGGACTCTTCAGCACAGGAACTTGATCAATGTTCTTTGACTGTCTGTCCAATGGCACTTCATGAAGAGGTGGATAGTGGACAATTGACCCTAAAACACCTAAAGGGAAAGCAATAGAATTACACATCTGCAAATGTAAAGCATAAAAATATGTGGAAGTACTGGTCTAGTATGGCTGAAAAATTTAATCTTGCATATCTATCTTGGTAATAGCTTTTCAGACAGGAGACATAAAAGAGCACTTCTGTTTTCGCTTTGTTTAAGTTTTGTAAGTTTACTAGTAGATCGTAATATAACAAGAACAATAATAAATGCAATTTGAAGGTTAATATTTAATATATCAAATATATCCTTTTAATTCAGATATTTGTAATTTTTTTTTATTTCATACATTTATTTTTGCGATATAATTCTAAAAGGATCATATTATGCCATTTTTTTACAAGATGTATTGAAAGTATAAAGTGTCCTATGAGTGTATCATTGAAGTTTCCGCTTAAAATACCTCACAGATTATTTATTATACGATGCTGTAAATGAAACTCTTTTAGGTGGAAGCAAAAACATGCTGTTTTCGTCATTTAAATGTAAATAAGCTGCTGTTCTCTGCCTCCTTTACAGAAAAGGGCGGTGACTTTATAGCTTGTGCCTCAGACACTCTTTCAATTCTTAAAGAATTAGTTCACCCAATAATGAAAAAATTCTTTTATTAATTACACACCCTGATGTAGTTCAAATTAAGATATTTTAGATGAAATCTGAGAGCTCTCTCATCTTATGTATACAGCGACACAGATGTTCAAAATCCAGAAAAATACCATAAACAACATCCTCTAACCTCACCATAGGCCTTCACTAGTCCAATAAGAATATTGTGAAGCTATTAGAATACTTTTGTGCACATAACACAAAAACAACTGGTTTATTTAACAGTTTTTTCTCCTCAGTGTCAGTATAGAGCGCGCATTCATGAACACTGTGCTATTTATGCTAGGTCACGCTGCTGACGTATACCTCGGATGTGCCTGTGCTATGATTCATACAGAGTAAATCACACACGAACATCCGGGTTATACATCAGCAGTGTTGGGGGTAACGCATTAAAAGTATGCAAGTTACGTAATAATATTACTTTTCTAAGTTACAAGTAACGCAAAAGTAATCATATTTCAGTTTTTTTATGTAATGCGCGTTACTTTTTAGATTAATTAATTCGCTTTAAAAAAATAAACTGCTGAATTAAAATTAACGTAGTCATGTTGAAACATGCACTCATGAGAGAATTCCCCCTTGGCAACAGATAGAAACGAAGATGGCTCTGACCTACATTTCTGTGATGGAAATATTTTCGTTATTTTGAACACATTGAAGAAAAGGAAAAGGGGATTGTCTCAATGGACAGTGATTTTACTTTACTAATAAGACAAAAAGTACAAAAGTAGCAAACATATCGCTTTAAACTGTATATGTAGCATGCAAAGCTCTGAGGTCAGGAAGTTTTTAGAAGATAAAAGGTTTAAAAAAAAGTTTTTTTTAAGAAGTAAACGAAGGTTATACAGTGTGTTGTTAATTGAAGAGCTCCTCTATTAAAAAGAAGAAAAAAAACTAAAAGAGATAGGTAAGTCAGATAAGAAAAGATAACGCAAAAGTAACTCAAAAGTAACGTAACACATTACTTTCCATAAAAAATAACTAAGTAACATGACTAGTTACTTTTTTGGGGGGAGTAACTCAATATTGTAATGCATTACTTTCAAACGTAAATTTCCAAAACACTGTACATCAGTGTACAGTGATCATGAGCGCTCACCCTATACTGACACTGAGGAAAAGAAACTGTTAAACAAAATATATTTTTTTGGTTTATCTGTGCACAAAATTATTCTAGCCACATTATTATTTTTTTTTATTAAACAACTGAACGTACATGGACTGTTTTGAGGTGGTTGCTTGGTAATTTTATGGACTTTGAATGAGTCAGGATCATTGTTGTCTAAGGAGAATGAGGGAGCTCTCAGATTTCATCTAAAACATCTTCATTTGTGTTCTAAAGATGAACTAAGGCATTTGGAATGACATGAGGGTGAGTAATTAATAACATAATTTTTATTTTTGAACTAACCCTTTAATATTGTGATGTATACATTCTGGAAGAAAACTCAGGAATATTATCAAGGCTGATTCCCTTCAGAGTGAGTTTGTGCTTTTTTTTATGCTCAAACAACATTTGACACTCTTAAATAATAGTGTAACATTATAATGTGCGACCAGAATAGTTAAAAATAAGATCAATTAACATTCTTAAACAGCTCCAAATTCAGTGATTTAATATTTTATTTTTTTAGTCCAAGCAAAGTTTTAACATTAAATGCATTTTAGTACCTTTTCTGGTGTATCTACCTTCTATTTCTTAGTTGCATACTTGCATACTGCATACTATTTATTTATTTTTAAAATCTTTCTAATATTGAGCTTTTTTTCTGTTTACTTTTGGTAAAGTAAAAAAAAAGTCTGTTAATGTTTGTACAATATGATTTGTTTTACATATATTTGAATGTAAAACTGGGAGAGAAAAAAGCATTTTGGTGAAAATCGCTTCTTATTAACTAGGGTAATTGGAGCTGGAGTATGTTTGTGTCTGGGAACTAATCGGGAGTGACAGCTCTACCACCACCGTCAATATTTAATCTTCTCTCGGCCTTTATATTGCAGCCATAGCATTCAGTAAACAAAGTGAAACGTCTCACCTCCTGGATGTTGACCTGCATTAATCAAAAGCGAAAGAGCAAGACAGAGAAAAGAGAATGAGCTCTCGTAGCATGAATGACAACACACAAATCATATTAAAAATTTTCCACCCATTTAAAATCCTTTTTAAAATCAGTGGTTTCACAGGTTTGCAAGGGTGTTTTTTACAAACATATACATCATGTGACACAGCACATGACGGCAGTATTTTGCTCACCATGTCGTTTGAAGATAAGAACGTTTATAAGGACAAATGCGATGAACAGAAACGTGGAAAGAACTGGAGCCATCACTCGTAACACATCAAAACCTGAAATACATTCAACATATAGAATAAATTCCAGACAAATGAATTGTTTCTAGTGGAGGATATAAAAATGTTTCACAAATTAGATTTTCTGTTCGAGGAAAATGTGTAGTTTATAAGACTCAAAATTCTGAATTCTCAAATTTCAAATCAAAAAACACATTTTATGTATTGTAATATTCTCATATATTTATAATATAATATAATATAATATAATATAATATAATATAGGGCAACATGGTGGCTCAGTGGTTAGCACTGTCGCCTCACAGCAAGAAATTTGCTGGTTCGAGTCCTGGCTGGGTCAGTTAGCATTTCTGTGTGGCGTTTGCATGTTCTCCCTGTGTTCACGTGGGTTTCCTCCAGGTGCTCCGGTTTCCCCCACAGTCCAAAGACATGCGCTATAGATGAATTGAATAAACTAAATTGGCCGTAGTGTATGTGTGTGAATGAGTGTGTATGGATGTTTCCCAATACTGGGTTGCAGTTGGAAGGGCATCCGCTGTGTAAAACATATTCTGGATAAGCTGGCGGTTCATTGCACTGTGGGGACCTCTGATGAATAAAATGACTAAGCCGAAGGACAATTAATGAATGAATAATATAACAAAATTATATAATATAAATATATAAATCAGTATTTTAAAATGTAAATTGAGATATCCTCAAAACTATATTGTAACTGTGGAAAGCAAAAAAATATTTATTGCATATTACAATGAACAGATTTTCTGTTTTTTTGACATCTAAATTGTATGTAAAACAAAGACTTTTGCAGTATTATTTACAATACCATTTCAGCCTTTCCTCTTAAAAATGCAATGTTTACGTTAATGTGCTACTTGCAGATAATAAAAATATTGAAATATTAATTTAAATAGCAATTTCTAAATAGCTTCTAAACCATTTTTCTGTCAAAAAGTATTAATTAGTTAGTAGAGTATTCATGTCATTGGTTGTAATCAATAAATATCATTCTAGTAAATAACATCACAAGTGTTTACCCTCTTGATTTTGAGTGTCATTCATCTCCTTGATCAATTCTTCACATTCGTCTTTCAGGTGATTTTTCTCCAGACTCGCAGATTCGGCCTCGGGCATTGATGGCTGATTTAGATCATGCAGCTCTGGCATCAGCGTTGTCCAAGAATCAGTTTGTGGATCTAATATCAGATAATCTCTGCCATTGAGCTGAAACCGGTCGGACAGTTGCAGGACCTGATATCCTCGAAATTTGCATTCTCTTAGACGTATATATGTGGTATAACCTGAAAAACAAAGATGGATTTTTTTTTTGGCTTTGAGACAATTATTGACCAATATTTAATGACTAAAAATCATTTTTATGAATAATTATGAATTAAACCATTTGGTGAATCTCTAAAAAGTAGGAGGAAACAGCAGTATTACACCGCTGTATGCACAACAGTAAACTACAGAGTATACTACAGAGTATACAAAGCATACAGTAATATTATCAGTTTATGTATTTTTTCATAAATACAGAGACTTTTTTAAGTACCAGTCATTCAGTTTTTTTACTTAATATAATTAATCACTTTATTATATACTTTTATATATTTTTTATATACATTAATTATTAAGCATGAATTTATATTAGATAAATTAAAATCAACTTTTTAAAAAAGCAATATAAAATATTTAATAATAACTATTATTACATATAATATAATATAATATAATATAATATAATATAATATAATATAATATAATATAATAATTTTATGATAATAAGAGTTTTAGTTATTCTTTTTTGGTGTATTAAGAGTATTCATCAGTCTTGAGTATGCAGTTTCTGCAAACAATGCTTTAAAGAAGTGACTTAGAAGTGAAGTGAAGTGAAGTGAAGTGAAGTGAAGTGAAGTGTAGTGTAGTGTGGCCAAGTATGGTGTCCCATACTTGGAATTTGTGCTCTGCATTTAACCCATCCAAGTGCACACACACAGTTAGTGAACACACACATACCGTGAACACACACCCGGAGCAGTGGGCATAATAATTAAAATGTAATATAAAATGTAATATCCTAATTATTCATAACGTTTATTTTTTTAATTTACCAGACAATTTTACTTGAAAATACTGAAATAAGTGAATCATCCTATTGATGCAAATAGTAATAAGTGCTAAAAATATTGAGATTCAGGCATTGTCTAGAAAAATACAATCTAGAATACGTAGTGATAAGGAAGAATGAGAATAAGAGAATGTATAGTTTTTATTTAACTAATTATACTTTAATTATATTGTTTATATATGCTGGTCT
>CAIGQV010018257.1:1110276-1120437 GCA_903798115.1 Danio jaintianensis | reverse complement strand
ATACAGCAAGATAAATGGTGCTGTAAATGTAAAAACAGTATTTTTCCTGTAATTGATTTACAGTAAGTTACTGGCGACTGCTGCCAGTAAGTTACTGCAGATTCTCCAAGAAATTGTTAACAGTGTATTTGTGTACCTTCACAAATTAGCTCAATGCTTACAGCAGCGTGTGCTTTGTGTTGTTTCACTGGTGAATGAAACATGAGTTAATCTGAAAGAAAGTGTTGCCTCTCGTCTTGACGTTTTGCAGACTCTTCTGGCTGTGTGTGTTCATGTGTTGTGAAGGAGGTCTGGCTTCGAAGAGAGCACTGGGAGGACTATGCTGTGGATCTGCTAGCTAGTTTTTGCTAGTCTCTCTAAAATTGCCTAACAAATTGTAGCTTTTAAAACTGAATAAACAAATAAGTCTTAAATACCTGTAAATCATTAAAGTAACTAAGACATAATCTAACACAGGTTAAAAAATAATTATTAAGTTTGTAAATCTGTATAGGAAAATGAAGGTTAAAGTCAAAGTACAATAAATGAAAAGGGTGTTTCAAAAAGTGTTTTTGGCATGTTTCAGCACTCTCAAATCTTTTGGGTTATTTACATAACATTTTCAGCCAAAAATGCATACATTTGAAAACGGGCTTTTTAGATAACGCCACCCTTGTCGCAGTAATTTAACAGTAAAAAAGTAATTAAAAAAAGATTTTTGTAAAAAATGTCATTTCTCATAGAAATGGTTAGTTCAGCTAAAATGGGCTGCATACACAAACTTTTCATTCATTCATTCATTCATTTTTCTTCGGCTTAGTCCCTTTACTCATCAGGGATTGCCACAGCGGAATGAACCGCCAACTTATCCTACATATGTTTTACACAGCGGATGCCCTTCCAGCTGCAACCCAGTACTGGGAAACATCCATACACACTCATTCACACATATACTACGTCTAATTTAGTTTATTCAATTCACCTATAGCGCATGTCTTTGGACTGTGGGGGAAACCGGAGCACCCGGAGGAGACCCACGCGAAACACGGGGAGAACATGCAAACTCCACACAGAAATGCCAACTGACCCAGCCGGGACTCGAATCAGCAACCTTCTTGCTGTGAGGCGACAGTGCTAACCACTGAGCCACCGTGTCACCACACAAACGTTTTAACACCGAAATTGAGGGTGAAAAGTGGTTTTATAGATCCAGATAAGTTTCCATTCAAATTTTTTTTTTATGTCTATTGCTGATAGTATAGTAGTAGGACATCGAGACAAGAAGAAAGAAAACGGATAGAATGAAAGAAGTTAGTAAAATGAGCGGCATACAGACTCTTTTACATGAGTGAAAATAGGTTTATATGCCTAGAATCCATATTTTTTTTTAAATACCATTGCAGACAGTATGGCAAAAAAACTAAATACAGAGAGAAGAAGAAAGAAGAGAAAGGGACAGAAGGAAATAAGTCAGTAAAATGAGCTACACACACACACGTGCACACATACACATGGACACACTTTTACACAGAAAATACGTATCCATTCAAAATATTCCCAGTTTTTTGTTTTAGTATTTTTTAAATTAAATTGCAGACAGTATGGCAGGAGGACATTAAATGAAAAGAAACACTGAGACAAGAAGAGAGCACAGAGGTATCCTGACGAGGTACAATGTTTAGAGTAGCTAAAGGAAATGTTTGTTCAACTTTGTTTCATGAAATACATTTATGATGCTTTTGCTATGCCCACTAAAGACAATTGTCAATTTACTGTTGAAAAAAAATTATTTCATCCTAATTTATACCTGTGTTGTTCACTTTTTACATTGGCCCATTTTACCTGAACGTTGTGCCATGGCTCAAGAAGAGATCAGTCGATGCTTTAACTCATTCATTCATTCATTTTCTTTTCGGCTTAGTCCCTTTATTAATCTGGGGTCGCAATACAGCAGAATGCACCGCCAACTTATCCAGCATATGTTTTACACAGCGGATGACCTTCCAGCTGCAACTCATCACTGGGAAACACCCATACACACACACATACTTTTTTAAGCTTACCCATTTCACCTATAGCGCATGTCTTTGGACTTGTGGGGGAAACTGGAGCACCCGGAGAAAACCCACGCGAACACGGGGAGAACATGTAAACTCCACACAGAAATGCCAACTGACCCAGCCGAGGCTCGAACCAGCGACCTTCTTGCTGTGAGGCGACAGCGCTATCCACTGCGCCACCGCATCGCCCTGCTTTAACTCTCTGAAATTTTTTTTTTCACATTTTATATATAGGCTATATTTAAGACACCTGTGTTAATTTATGCAAATATCATTCGATCTCGTGCTTAGCGTTTTTAATGGTAATATTATTCATTTACCGAAACACTTCCCCGTTTAGCTGACTTCACCATACATAATGAACCATTTTTTAAACGTATATGATGAAATATTTAGTTTATGTTTGTTCAACCTATTTTGTTTTACTAATGTCTACACCTACCTCAACTCTAAACCTAACCCTTACAGTAATGAAAAAAACTAGTATAAATAAAATATAAGTGTTGTGCAGCGTCACAAAAATGATGCTATTAATGTGCACATTCTCAGCAGCCACAGCTTTAACACTTCCAGCCCTAATCAACATACTCACAGCAGAAATCCCTCCCACTTTGAGGCCTGGATCGTGTGGTCTGGATTATATTTGCTGAAACGTGTGTGGGTCTGCAGCTGGTTACTATTGCTACTGTTTACTAACAAGGTGACAGCGCCATTTACTGGCCTGAAATAGGTAATACAGTGTTTTGACCGTTTTCACGGATGTGTAAACGCTTGTCCTTTTGAAAACGTTGCAAACTTGTTCAAAACCCAAGGGAAAAATCTTTGTTTTTGGCTATGAAGAACCTTTAATGTTCTTTTTTCGATTTCACAGAAGGGACTTGTAAATAGAAAATGCTTCCTTAAATTGCTTAAAATTGTTGTCAAGAAATACTGTTTTTTGTTTTCTTTGGGCTTTTTTACTCAAGGAAAACAAACAAAAAGGTTCCTAGAAGAACCAAAATGGTGCTTTGTTGTGTTTGAGGCTTAAAGAAAGTGTGTTTGCATTGTTTGATAAATGCATTTCTGTAGTAAAGCACTTAATAGTTAAGTTATGAATTATTACACTGTAAAAAATAACATGGTTACCTTACATTTTAATTTGAATCACATTTAGCTTATGAATAATTTAAAATTATATTACATTAAACTAACTGAAAACAGCTCGTATAATGTAAACAATTAAGTTAGTTATTTACATAAAAACATATCATGACTTATTGGTCATTTAATTTATTATAGTGTACAAGTAGCACGTAGAGAGAAAAACATTATGTTGAATTAGACATTGCACTCAAAAAAATATTGTTTGCTGTTTGTTCAAACTATATTTAAAATTAGCTTAAACAACCCAGTTCTTAAGTTTTTTGGGGGGACAACTTAATGGTTTTATGTTCAATCCACTTAAACTTCATTTATTCATTCATTTTCTTTTCGGCTTAGTGCCTTTATTAATCTGGGGTCACCACAGCGGAATAAACCGCCAACTTATCCAGCACATGTTTTTACGCAGCGGATGCCCTTCCAGCCGCAACCCAACACTGGGAAACACCCACACACTCTTGCACACACTCACATACACTACGGCCAATTTAGCTTATTCAATTCACCTATACTGCATGTCTTTGGACTGTGGGGGAAACCGGAGCACCCGGAGGAAACCCACGCAAACACGGGGAGAACATGCAAACTCCACACAGAAACGCCAACTGACCCAGCCGGGGATCGAACCAGCGACCTTCTTGCTGTGAGGTGATTGTGCTACCCACTGCGCCACCGTGCTGCCCCCACTTAAACTTGTAAAAACTAATAAGTTAACTTAATTCCTTCATGTTGTCCCAACACAAATTGATTGTGTGGAACCCAGCATATTTTACAGTGTATATTAAATGTTATTGTCACAATATTTCTTAAACTACTGACCAGTAAGAGGCAGTATTTGATAAGGCAGGATATGCTCAGAGAAATAATTGCAGGCTTTCTATCTACACAGCTAAACATGCATAATTTGAAAAACAAACAAATAACAACAAACAAACAAAACAAATGAAAAGTAACATTGATTAAAATCTAAATAGTAAATAGTAGAAATAGTAATCTTCAACAGACCTCAATTAACAAAGGCAGGATGATTTTAACAGACATTTATATAATGCCATTGCATCATAATTTATAGCTCTTCATATTCCCACTAACAATGTATTCAGTGTATTCATTGCTTTTTTAATTAACAAAAAGCTTATAACAAAACTTCAGAAAAGGGACCTTCTCCAACTTCCCAGGACGTCTGTGAAAGCCTGACTGATTTTTACTGTTCTGGGAAAAAAGTTCTGTTCTTTGCAAATCTTACTAAACACATAGAGCTCCAGATTCCAAAATCTGACTTTATCGGTGGAAAGAAACAACAAACCTGACATGCCTGCAGAAGTTCACTTGCAACTCACACTTGTATAGCTTTTTAACCAATGGTCTTCTCTGAAGAAATCTATCTTTTGTCAATTGTAAGGTTAGGCTGCAACTAGTCTGTCATCATACTAAAGAGTGATTATTCAGTGTTAGTCTATGTCATCATCCCATTGATTATTCAGTGTTTGTCCTTCATCATAAAGTGTTTATTCAGTGTTTTTGTCAGGTGAACCAAAACAGCAACATAATATCGATGTATTTGCACTGCAGTTAGGCTGAGTTGAGACATACACTGTTACTCACAATATGAGGTTTGAAATCATGGTTTTGTTCATATTAATATGCAGAATATTCTACAAATACTACTTCATTAGTAAAGAACAAACCACAGGACATTTTTGTCAAAAAAATCTAACAGATATGACATTTACATGCACATCCAAGATCCTCTCTTCCCTTCTATGACATGCAAAACAATGATAAAGATAACGTTAAAGAGCTATACTGTAATGTCAATGTGTCATGCAAACAAAGAAACAAAAATATGAATTCAAACTGTAGCCAGATCTGTACAGTCTATAGCTTCAAATATACTTTCAGAGCCAACTTCTAGGGGCCCTAAGCCAAACTCTTAGAAGGTACCCCATCAGTGCGTTAATAAAAACCTCAAAATGACCCCAGACCCTTTATCGGTTCATCAAACAACAGTATTATTTTAAAATAATATTATAATAATATAAAATAACATATATTGAAATATATAATAAAAATATATAACATATATTATATTAAAATATATTATAAAAATATATACAATATTATAAAAATGGAAATTACGAGCACTCTAAAAATTAATTTTGCTGCTTTTTCAAACTGCTTATTTAAAATGAGTTGGAAAAACCACAATTCTTAAGTTTTTTTGGGGACAACTTCATTGGTTTATGTTCGATCCCCTTAAATTTGTAAAAACGATTAAGTTAACTTTTGTGTTGGGACAACATGAAGGAATTGTC
This sequence comes from Danio jaintianensis, assembly GCA_903798115.1. Taxonomy (NCBI): domain Eukaryota; kingdom Metazoa; phylum Chordata; class Actinopteri; order Cypriniformes; family Danionidae; genus Danio; species Danio jaintianensis. The sequence continues at coordinate 1,114,943 of CAIGQV010018257.1, read as the reverse complement.
TGGAACCCAGCATTTTTTTTTACAGTGCAGTAAAATAAACAAAATAGAAATAAAATGCAAATAAATTAAACAATTTAGCCTAAAATAACATATAATCTAATATAAATATTTGAATCAAGTAATCAAAGTTATAGTCTTTCTTCACTGTATGAATTAAAACTACATCTATTCTCATTAAAGGGGTGGTCTAATGTTATTTCATGCATTCCGAGTTATTTACACTGTTAAAGAGTTGGACTCTCATGCTCAGGCATAGGTCAAGTTTCAAAAAAATCATTTAGATGTCATGTAACAGAGTATTTCTTTTTTAAAAATATTACCTCTGTGTCGTAACTTGTTTCAAAACTGGTTTTTGTTTTTTATCGCCTGGCTCTTAACCAAGGGCGGAAATTCTTTTATGTGCTTCTCCTGGAAATGTGTGTGCACGCCTATCACCCACAACAGAGCTACACAGGATTTGGTTGAGAATGAGTCCAAAAAAATCTGCTTTTGGGTGTAAGGAAAAGCTGATCTTGTTTAGAGAAAAGATGGATGCAGTACTACTCTGTATAGGTACTCAGGATTAATATGAGATTAGGCAAAGTGAGCATGATACATCCCCTTTAAGTTTATCTTGTTTAATGAAGGCCAGTGAATGAATCCCAATGTCTATGATTTTCTTGTGTTTCTCTTGTTTGTTATTTGATTAACATTAAATAACAGTGGTGTCACTTTAAGACAGAATAAACAGATGTATAATGACAAGCATTCATTTAGCCTTCTTTACTAACTGTTTATGCTCATTTAAGACAAAATTATTCATTTTCAAACACAAAACACACCAAGATGGTTGGTGGTTAAATAAAATATAATAAACCCTCTAGAACAGTTATATATTTTGCTGATTTTTGTACTTACGCTATCTGAAATGTATTGAAAAATAAGGAATTTTAACTAGTGGCATTGACCATGTCCTGTGTCATGCTAATGCTTTCATAAATGTTCGATTTCCAGTTTGGTTTCATAGAAAACAGGGAAACACCAAAGATGCTTTAATATGTTGTGTGTTTTATTAGACTGCATAGAGCAGCATTATAGCAGAAGCCTAAATGTATTTAGTATGATAAAAGAGTGCTACTTCTTCTCCACATGATCATGACTGGAAGAACCTGAAGCCAGTCCAATGTGGCATAATAAAAGCTTTGCTGCTTTTGTGATAAGTTTTGAAAACTTTAGCTCATCACCGAACATGACTTCTGCAGGAGACCCACAGGATATAATGAAGACCACAACTCCCATGAAAGTCAAAGTACACCTGTGTTTGTTGCAAATATGTGGCGAAAATTACATACTATGCCTTTTAAACACACAACCAAATCCCAAGCTGCCCATTCCTGCTCCTATTGCTTGTAGCCTATAGAGGTTGCTTGGGGAACAGCATCTCTTCATTATGATGAAGCATGTCTGACAGTCACATAACTATAAATGAATTGAAGTTTTTGAAGGTTACATAGGATGTGCAACAGCACATGGCCTTCAAAGAAAGAAAAGGAATGAGGGCATTTTCATAATCCATTTATAGTGTTTTCTCAATCAGTGGAAGCCAAAAAAATATCTTGCACAGAATACCTCCTTGTGGTTCGGACACAAACTAGTTGATTTTACTAGAAAATTGTGTAGAAAGCTGTTGTCAGCCCTAGTTGACTTAACATAGAACCATAAGTTAAGTTCTATATTAATTCAAGTATGGTTGTTTAGTTTCACTTGTTTAACAACTTTAGCATTCCTGGATTCCTGTAACTAATGTAACTCCTGTAACTAATTGAGGAAAAGCTGAAATGCTAAGGGGTTTTCACACAGTTTTCTAGTCAACTAGTTTGGGTAGGTTTAATTGTGTATAGGGAGAATCAGCTATAGACAATTTTGAGAGATGTAAACAATAACAATGGTCCTGACACATATCATATTTTACTTTTTAATTTCCACAGCTTTCTGAGAATTCAAAAAGGTCCAAATATCGATAAATAATGTTGTGGCAGCTGTTTTAATGTTAAGATATTATTGAATTGCCTCTTGTTATAGTTATGAAATTGTTTGACAACAAGCAGGACATTTTCATGGGTCAATGACATCACCACATTAAAATGGTCTATACTTTATAATTACAAAAATCATAAATATCAGTGTAATTTTTATGAGCTCATCTGTCAGCATGATGATGATGTGTAAACATTCACATTGCTGTTTTCTCACTGCAGGTGGTTAAGTGGTTAGCACTGCCACCTCACAGCAAGAAGGTCGCTGGTTCAAGTCCCGGCTGGACCAGGTGGGGTTTCTGTGTGGAGTTTGCATGTTCTCCCCGTGTTTGCATGGGTTTCCTCCAGGTCCTCTGGTTTCCCCCACAGTCCAAAGACTTAAGCTATAAGAGAATTGAATAAACTAAATTGGCCGTAGTGTGTTTCCCAGCGGCTGGAAGGGCTGCGTAAAAAGATATGACGGAATAGTCAAGTCAAGTCAAGTTTATTTATATAGCGCTTTTCACAATGTAGATTGTGTCAAAGCAGCTTAACATAGTTCTAGTAAAGTTGAAAGTTCAAACACCGCAGAGCAAATCCACAGAAGCACAGCTCCACAAGTCCCAATCCGAGCAAGCCAGTGGCGACAGTGGCGAGGAAAAAAAAACTTCACCAAATGACGAAGTGAAGGGAAAAAAAAAACCTAGAGAGAAACTAGGCTCTGTTAGGCACGAACATTTTTCATCTGGCCAAACTTTCTGTTCAGAGCTGCAGTCTAGGCGCTGGAGGCTGAAGAAGCTGGACGTCCATCGTGGAGAAGCTGCAGGTGTGAGTAGGGCACCGGCAGGCGGTCAGGTTGGCCCGCAGGATCACAGTGGGGACTCGTTTATCACAGTGGTCATTCAGGAATCAGTCTCATGCACTCCATTTCTCCATGACAACCACAGCATCAGCTTGGGATACGACCTGGTCCAGGATTATGTATACCTTGGGATCATCTCTTCACAGGTCTTGGATCGCATCAATGGCGCTGCATAGTCTCTAGGGACCTCGGAATGAGTATCCGCAGGTGGAAATAGAGAATAAAGAAAATAATTAGCGTAGCTGCTGTTCATAGTGTATTTAAACGAGATGTAAAAATGGAGTGTTATAGATGAAAATAGCAGTTAAATAAACAAACATAGAAACAAACATGTAAAGCATATGAGAGTTTCTAACACAATGTCTGGTGTATTGAGGAGTGTGTCCTACAGGTGATGTCGAGCCAGCTCACCTGCGTGGAGCACATTCATGCATCATACCGTTATGCGATGCATTGAGTGTATGCTTTACTGAAAAGAGGTCTGTAATCTAGTTTTGAACTGAGAGAGTGTGTCTGAGCCTCGGACATTATCAGGAAGGCTATTCCAGAGTTTAGGAGCAATAAATGAGAAGGCTCGACCACCTTTACTCGACTTTGCTATTCTAGGTACTACCAGAAGCCCTGAGTTTTGAGACTTTAGTTGGTGGTTCATTCCGCTGTGGCAACCCCTGATGAATAAGGGACCAAGCAGAAGGAAAATGAATGAAAGAAAGAAAGCAAGAGCAGACCACATATTTACATATTCATCTCAAGTGTGAATGGCTTACTGTGAAGCTTTCTTCTAATCAAAGAACAAATAAGAAAATCACTGACAATATCAGGACATTTAATCACTTTCACTCTCTTGCATGGTGCTAATTCCTGAATTCTGTCTTTAGTATTTTTTTAAAACAATCTTTTTATTTCCATTTATCATACTCATTGATATTTGGTCAAATACTCATTAAAAAGGTTTTGGCTTAATTAATTGGCTGCAAAACTGACCATTTGATGTGGGCTAACAGTTTGTGCTTTTGAGGATATTATGTCTCTTTTCATTTAAGAAATGTAAGTGTTTAACAACAGATTTAATTTGACAGCTCCAGCAGGGTGCTTTGCCAAAACCCCTTTCACCCTCCCATTGAACAAATTCTTACATAAGTCGTGTGTTTACTGAGGTCTTGTTTCTAATTAACAAACACTGCCTCATTAGAGCTCAGCTGCACTCAGAAAGCTTACAGTAGCATTCATTTCTGCAGTTCGTTTTTTTCTGAGATTTCCCCGTGTGTTTATATATCTAAGAGGTTTTAAACTTTCTGCTGCTGGTCATTTTAATTCAGGTTTGTGAATATCCACTTACTATCATTTACAAAAGTTTTCCGCTGTGCTTTCTGTTAGAAATAAACCTGGCAGATGGATTTTCTGGTTATATTTAATTCATTCATTCATTCATTTTCTTTTCAGCTTAGTCCCTTTATTAATCTGGGGTCGCCACAGCGGAATGAACCGCCAACTTATCCAGCATATGTTTTACGCAGCGGATGCCCTTCCAGCTGCAACCCATCATTGGGAAACATCCATACTCACACTCATTTACATACATGCACTACGGACAATTTAGCCTACCCAATTCACCTATACGGCATGTCTTTGGACTCCGGAGCACCCGGAGGAAACCCACACAAACACGGGGAGAACATGCAAACTCCACACAGAAACGCCAACTGACCCAGCCAAGGCTCGAACCAGCGACCTTCTTGCTGTGAGGCGAACATGCTACCCACTACGCCACCGTGCAGCCCCTGGTTATATTTCCTCATCACATAATCTCA